>JAJIBD010032337.1:0-113124 GCA_021461705.1 Cryptotis parvus
AAAATCTCAGATACACCTGAGCAGAAAGACTGGGCTAAACATCTAGCATTATATGGTCCCTGATCAATGCTGGGAACCTTGAAAATGAATCTTGAGTAGCACCTGAGTACTACCAGGTATAGCACAAAATTCCACATATATAGAAATGGAGGGGCTGGAGTGATAGTACAGCTGGAAGGGAGTTTCCCTTTGCACAAAGCCAACCCAGGTTCAATCCCCGCATCCCATATGATCCCCCCAAGCACCATCAGGAGTAATTCCTGAGCGAAAAGCCAGGAGTAACCACTGAGCATTGCTGGGAGTGACCCAAAAGCAAAAAAATAGATGATTAGATAGATATATAGATAGATATATAGATATATATATAGATAGATAGATAGATAGATAGATAGATAGATAGATAGATAGAAAGACAGAAAAATAAATAAATAAATGAATGAATGAATAAATAAATAATAATAAAATAAATACAAATAAATAAAGTAAAGGAAAATGCAAGTCATGTTACTTCTATATTAAAGCTCTTCAGATTCCCTGTATTTCTCTGTCATGGTCCAATTATTACTGATTTCTAGTATGATTTTAAGAATTTTTCCATTTTTTAAAAGTTGTCCAATTTATTTGGCATATAAGGTCAGTCATAGTAGCCTATACGTATCCATTGTGTTTATGTGATCTCAATTGTGATGCATAATTTTTTCCAATTCTGATTTCATTTGAGTCCTCTGCTGGGTAAGTATGGTTAAATTTTTTTTCAAAGAACCAATTCTTGATGTTGTTAGTCTTCTCCAATGACTTTTGTATTACTTCATTAATTTCTACCCGAGGCTTTATTATTTCCTTCTTCTCATCACTTTAAGCTCAGTGTTTTTCTGTGTCTTTAAGATAGGCGTATTGAGACCTGAGAAAGATAACACGATGGACCAGCTAACTTGCTTTGCAAGGCTCATGCATAGGAGAGCCAGCAGAGCTGATTGCCCACAAAGTCAGTAGCCAGTGTGTTGGGTTCTGGCAATATTTCCAAAAAGAGGAGTTTATAGTCTACCCACTATCATATTCACCTCCCTTAGCTTTTGTGTCACACATCCTGATCTGAAAAAGGTGGGAGACCACTGGGCTTCCTAATGTAGAAAAGCTAAATATATCCCTGTCAATGCTGAGTAATTTTTCCAGAGACTCTCAGAACATATGCAGAGCCTAGTAAAACTCTAATGAAGGCTCTGATGTCTGACCTGGTAGTCTACAGAGCAATTCCATGGCCCTTGTTTAGCCTCGGAACAAGCCAGACGACACCCCCCACTCCATGAGGGCCTCCATTTTCCACATCGGACTTCTCTCTCGTCAGACCTCCACCCAGCAGACCAGCCTATCAGCGCCCGGCTCGCACTGCCGCTTGTGGCTGCGCAGTTCATCAATAAATGCTGGACTTAGAGATGCCTACAAGAGTATGCTACCTGCACAGCACAGCCTGGCAAGCTACCCGTGTTGTATTTGATATGCCAAATACCAGTAACAATTATAGACCTCATTCCGGAATGGATTGGGACTCTTTTATGTTCCTGGAGCAAGCAGATGCCCTTGGGATCTACTAGCATGAGACAGGACATATGGAGATGTTACTGGGGCCCGCTTTGAGGAAATCAGTGAAATGAACTAATTAAGTCTCATTATTTCTTCTAAACAAATAAAATCCTTGTTTAAAAAATCAAAAAAAAAAGCACCATTCCTGTATAGATAGTCCATTTAGGGAGCACACAATTCATCCTTCATGTCTAGCAGAAACTGCAGCAACTCCACTTGGCAAATAAGCCTATACCTTTGGGAAGCAGGATCCAAAGTTTTGCTCAAATACAAGAAACAGCCTGAGTTAAACTCCCTTAACTCAGCATCTAAAATGTAATTAGCTTTAGTCAAACTTTAAACTCTACTATTTGAAAACTTTTATTTTGCATTAATTAAGGCATTGAAAAATTTGGCAGTTAACGGGGTTAAAGGGTCCAGCAGGAAACTATATTTCTTGAACCACAATATAATCTCTCTAACTTAATAAGACTTTACATAAGCCCAAACAAAAATTTAAGACTGTCACTTAGAGGGCTTCAATGAATCACTGTCACTGTCACTGTCTTCCCGTTGTTCATCGATTTGCTCGAGCGGGCCCCAGTAACATCTCCATATGTCCTGTCTCATGCTAGTAGAGCCCAAGGGCATCTGCTTGCTCCAGGAACATAAAGAGCCACAATCCATTCCAGAATGAGGTCTATAATTGTTACTGGTATTTGGCATATCAAATACAACACGGGTAGCTTGCCAGGCTCTGCCATGCAGGTAGCATACTCTTGCAGTCATCTCTAAGTCCAGCATTTAATGATGCACTGCGTGGCAGCTTGCGGCACGCAAGTCGGACTGTGATAGGCTGGTCTGCTGGGTGGAGTTCTGACGAGAGAGAGAAGTCCGGATGTGGAAAATGGAGGCCCTCATGGAGGGGGGGGGGGGTCGTCTGGCTTGTTGCAAGGCTCTGCTGGGCTGGCGGGCCAGGGCTAGAACCCGCCATCTCTCCTGGGCTCCTTGTGAGCCGCTGGGCACAGGGAGAGCAAGTAGCAGCTCTGCCCCATGTCTGATATGGATATCCACAAATATTAGTGGAAACATAGAAATAGATTTCAAATAAACTTTGTGGGCAAGCCACATATATATGTTGAATTAATGGAATTACAGTTGTGAACATTTTTTTTTGCTCAGGCTTAGTAGAAACTCTGGGGTTGCAGTCAACACTTTCATACTCACCATTCTTGTCTATATAGGTAAAAGACATTATATACAACATAGAAAGATAGACTTTTTATTATTTTTTATTATTGAATCACCATGAAAAACATAGTTACAGAGCAGTTTATGTCGGGTTTCAGTTATACAATATTCCAACATGCATCCTTCCTCCAGTATGCAATTCTTAGCACCAATGTCCCCAGTTTCTCTCCTGCTACCCCTGTCTCTGTAGAAGTCTCTCTCTCTCCTCTCTCTCTCCCTCTCTCTCTCCTCTCTCTCTCTCTCTCTCCCTTCTCCTTCCCCCTTCCCCTACCTTTTTGGGCATTATGGTTTAAAATACAGATACTGAGAATTAAATGACTACAGGTTTAATGGAATGCCTCACTGCTGACTTTATTACTTTATGTTGTTTTGGAAATTTCAAAACATTTTCCTAGATAGTAAATGTGAATTACAACAAAATGGGAGTTGTGCCCAACTGATCATGAGGTACCCAGGAGGGATGGCAGCTTCTATCCCTGGCCCGCCATCCCAGCAGAGCCTCGCAAGAAGCCAGAGGAACCCCCACTCCATGAGGGTTGCCATTTTCAACATCCATACTCCTCAGCTCGTCAGAGCTCCACCCTGCAGAAAAGCCAATCTTTCCCCATTGGTTCATCAGTACATGCACAAGATGAGAGACTACTACAAGTATCTCACCTGCTGACAGAGCCTGGGCAAGCTACCTGTGTTGTATTTGATATGCCAAAAACAGTAACAGTTGTAGTCCTCATTCCCATGACCTGAAGGAATGGTTTGAGGCTCTTCATGTTCCTGGAGTGAGCAGTTGCCCTTGGGCTACACTAGCATGTGATAGGATGTATGAAGATGTTACTGGTGCCCGCTCGAGCAAATCGGTGAACAACAGGGACAAGTGAAGTGAGTGAGTGATGTATATATGTGTATATATATATGCTTTATTTTTGATCAGTTGCTTAAATTTGTATCTGGCAGACTTGATCATCTTTTCCTTTGAAGTTTTTCCCTATGTAATTAATCAGTGTTTTGTGAAAAGTTAACATATAAATGCTGTCTCCTAAAAACCTTCATTTATTTATTAAAGTAGGTTGATGGCTCTGTATTTTTATATGTTAAAAATCCAATGTTGTTCTTTTCTGTATCAATGCTCAAGTTGTTCCAAATTTTTACAGTGGAAGTAGTTTCAAGGTACTGTTTGTGTCTGTTATTTACTTCCCTTTACTGTTGAGCTTTTATCCACATTCTTTCACAATCATTTTCGATTATTGTCACAATCAGTGTCGATATTATTTTATGTTTTACCTGCCTCATGAGAGTTCCTAGGAAAGTCCTGGTTCCTTTTTAGCAGAGAATTACTTTCATTTATTTACTTTATTTTTTGTTCTCCTTAGAGGTTAAACCCCGTGCTCAGGTGCTCAGGCTACTGAGCTACTCCTGGCTCATTACTCAGGGATAATTCCTATCCGTGCTTGAGGGACTGTACATGATGTTGAGGATCTAAACAGTGTCAAATGCATTCAAGACAGCCGCCTTATACCTTGTACTATCTCTTCAGCACAAAAGTGACTTGTATAAGCTATAGTGTGAGTACTGATATCCTCAATGCTGTTGGGGTTTTGCATCTCTCTGGCAACAAACAGAATGGATTGTGTGTAGGTATTGGTCAATTGACACAGAAGTAGAGATAACATTTACTTGTCCAGGAATTTTTATATAAGGCAGAAAATAAATTCATACCAGTTTTCTATTAACAAGGAATTACCATCTATCTACAGTTTTATGTCTTAGGGGTAAGACCTTTGACTACTACTGTCTACAACATAATAATTAGAGTCTTTTGTAACCAATTTCTCACCACTCCCATTGACCACTATGTGCCTTGTGGAATTCTTCTGACCTCTTTCAGATGCTAACATCTGGCCACAGGGATACTCTTTGACTTTTGATTTGTACCAGCATAATCATATCTAGTCACTCCCACATAAGCACCTCTTCTCTCTGCTCCAAAACATCCTGTGGTGCTAACCTAATCTTATATGCCTTCAGATCTCCCACATAGTAATAAATATTCCTAAATTTACCTAGAGCTCTAGTCCAGTGGTCGTCTCCAAATCGCATTAAATTTCCAGCCCATCTGATTTTTGATGCCTTGGCAAACAAGACAGCATCCTTGACTCTGGATCATCGACGGAGGTCAGAACTCTGAATTCTTTCTCTCACTTGAGTGAGGCATAATATTCCAAGCATAGCTTCTTTTGATTCCTCTTCTCATCGTGCTTTCTTAGGGTCCAGGCCTCTGAGGCGTTTGTTAATGCAGGGAGAACAGTGGAGTCAAAGAGATGTGCCTGGAGCCAGAGGCTCTTTGTCCTTTTTAGCTATTTCTGAGTTCTCGACCTACTTACACATGACTACTACATTCAGAGATGTTTGTTCCATTGAGAGTTAATAGAGCATCTGGAACTAGTTTGTTTTTCATGAACATTGTTTTGTTGAGATTCAGCTGTAGACCTACCTTTCCACATTCACTGTCAAAGTCAGTCAGCATTTGTGCCACTTGGCTAATGTTTGGTGTTATTAGAACGATATCTTCAGCGAAGCGGAGGTGGTGTAGTTGCCGACCATCTATCTTCACTCCCATTCCTTCCCATTCTAATTGTTGCATGACCTTCTTGAGGGTGGCACTGAAGAGTTTTGGTGAAATGGTATCACCCTGCCGAACCCCCTCTTTTGACATTGATCACTTCCTTGTATAATGGTGAGACCCTGGTGGTGAATCCATAATAAATTATGGTGGGGTTTATATAAAAAATATTATATATATGCCCAAAACTGTTATGAAAAAGGAACATTATCAAAAATTTTACAAAATAACTATATGAGTTATGATTATCTTGTTCATTTAAAGAAAGTCCTGAAAAACCTGTTTAGTCAGGTTGTAAACATTCAGCTTCCTTTTAAAAAAATCAATAAAAGTTAATATAAAGTCCAAGAATCTAAATTCTGTGAGTGCTGAAGAAAGCATAGTAGTAGATGCTAGACAGTAATGGGATAGCTGAATCAAAGTTTCTTGCTTACACATACATATAAACACAGCTCCCTACATGTATATTTCTAGTTGTTTTATATCTTAACAGCTTCATCCTGATGAAGCAGGAAGCTTCTGTAGTGATGACTTGAAAAGTCATCAAAGATTTTCATTGTTTTTTCTCTTCCATGTCAGAATCACTCTATGTTAGCAAAATCATCTGCCTAGTTTTCCCATTGAGAATACGTTTTATTATTTTCTTCACCCAGTACAGCTTGTGCATATGAGCATATTAGTTCCTTGTGATTTAGTTCCATTTTTCATGAGGATTTCTCTCTCACTAAGCTTAGGCAAAATCACCTCTTAAACATTACCTCTTATTAATCATTTAAATTTTATTCCTATTCTTCTATAAAATTCAACTATCAATTTCTGATAAGTTAATAGGAGATGCTGAAAGAGTTTCATTTAGTCTATTAAGTTGCCCTGCTTTAGAGCAGAGTTATTTCTCAGCTTTGCTTTTATTATTTACTGTTTCTATAGTCACTGTTAAGTCTTACTCAGAATGAAACATGGGGAATTTAGAGCAACTATCCTTAAAAGTAGATATAACTCAATACAGTTTAATATAAAAGGATGTAGAAAATCTATTCAAAGTCCAACTCAGAAGATTAAAAAAGTGCAAATTCAGTTAATTTTGTACACTAGGAATTTATGCATCTTCCTATGATATTGTCAAAGAATTTTCTAGTTAACGAACTACTCTGTACTAACACACCACCTTGTACTAACACACCACCTTGATGAGAACAAATTGCAAAAATATTTTGCATGTAATTTGAGCTTATGTTAAGGTCGATAACCAATGATACAGTAGATATAGAACCTGCCTGCAGAAATGATTGTTTATGATGCATATACATTACAGCTGAATGTATTTTGCTTAATAAATGTTAAAGATTTTTATTGTTGTTTCTGGACATTTACCAAAGAGAAAGAAATTTATTACACAAAACTTAAAGTGATGGCTTTCTCTGCACTGCAGTAGCACCATACAGACTCACAGAGGCTGCAGGCACCAGTCCTGGTAGTGGAGGAATCTGCAGCTCCTGGGACAAAACTCAGGGCCTTGCGCATTTAGGTAACTGCTCTGCCACTTGACTTATCTTCCCGGCCCTATACCAGACATTTTGTAGGTATTATCTCCCACTTCTTAGTAAGTAAAAGATTGTTCTACAATAAAAGCATTAAGTGATGGTAAGGCAGGTGGCAGCTAGCTTTAAGACCAAATGCCTTTTATGTTTTGGTTTCTTAGTTTTGTGCCATCCTGTGATCAGAGGCTACTCCTGGCTCTGTGCTCAGGAATGAGCCCAGATGTGAAGGTTCAAATGATCGAACCAGGTGTGATCGCATGTGAGGCACGTGGTTTTCCTCACCCTAAAGCCTTTTTTATTGCTATCACATCTACTTAAGTGTTTTGGGGGGAAATGTTACATGAATTTATTTCATTGCTTCATGTTTGTATATATAAAACAAGGTCAATCATAGTACTCATAACATCACATAAATGAGAAAATATTGGGAAACTTGTCATAGGTAAGAACTCTACAAATTAGCCTTTATCTTCATATACCTTTGCTGAAAAAATAATGTGGTGAATCCATCTTTTCTCTGGAGAATCAAGCATTTCCGCTTCCATTTTATCTTATTTTATTTTTGCTATTTTGAGTCACACCTGGTGATGCTCAAAGGTTACTCCCTGGCTCTGCACTCAGGAATTACTCCTGCTCAGAGAACCATATGGGATGCCAGGGATCAAACCCAGGTCAGCCACAAGCAAGGCAAATGCCCTACCTGCTGGAGCATTGCTCCGACCCCCAATCCTCTTCCAATTTTAGTGTGAGCAATTAAGATCTCTATATATTTATTTTATTTACAGTTGACTCAACACTGAGCTCCCCCCCATCCTCTGTGGTGCTTGGACTCCATCCTCAGCAGGCCCTTTCTCTAGTATCGGACATTTTCAATACAGGGAGCGGCAATCATGGAGCTTCACCCCTCGCCAACAGAAACTATAAACAGCATGCTCACTGCCTGGATCTCTCTCTCTCTCTCTCTCTCTCTCTCTCTCTGCTTAATTATGTATTCATAAACACACACAAAAAACACACACCCTAAGATGTGTCTTTAAAATTGCAAAGAAGACATTAGTCCTTATTACAAATCATCTCATTGAAATTCAGAAGTTTTGGCATAGAAGCCTTGTTCAGCTATTTATTTGTCATTTTGGTGCTGTTGAGGGATGAGGGTTGTCGGGGT
Source organism: Cryptotis parvus (assembly GCA_021461705.1). NCBI lineage: Eukaryota > Metazoa > Chordata > Mammalia > Eulipotyphla > Soricidae > Cryptotis > Cryptotis parvus. The sequence continues at coordinate 8,132 of JAJIBD010032337.1, forward strand.
AGAATATAGGAATGAGGATTTGAGGAAGAGGTGCTGTTTATTTTGGTGTCTTCTGTTGTTTTACTTTAGCAGAAATAAATGGCTCCAGTTGTTTTGCATTGTTGGGTAAATATTTTAATGCAGTAGTAATGTCCAGTTCTTCCAAGTAGGATTAACTCCTATCTATAAAGAGCATAATAACTGTCCTAAACTCTTGAGATTTGACTACAGGCAGAATTCAGAGCAGGAGCAAATAGAGGTTTCTCATGAGTTCTTTTCTTTTTGGGCAGAGTGGGTGGGTGTGGAGGACTTTGAGCTTTCTCAGCAGTGTTAGGGGCTACTCTCAGTCTTATGCTCAGGTGTGGCATTTGGCAATGCTGGGATTTGAACCCAGGTTATGTCCATCGTGTGTGCAAAGCAAATGTTGTACCTCTATATTTGTCCTGTGGCTTGTGTGTTTCTCATTATTAACATTCTGGGCCATTCTACATGAGATCTTATGTCAAGGTGATAGTCACTGGTTTAATTCTATGTATTCTAATCATGACTTCTCATAGAAATTGATTTTTTTGTTTCATATCTTTATGTGTCTGACCTTGCTTTATTGCTCTCTGTGTTTTTGATTCTTATTTTCTTATGTAAAAACAAGAAAGGGAGGTGAAATCTTGGTGAATCTGATTTAGAATTGCCGGATAGGACACAGGATGCCCAAATAAATTTGAATTTCATGTAAACTTATAGCACTGTGTTAGGAGAAACATACTCCTTATGATTTAAATTTAACTTTGTGTTCTATGTTGGTTTATAAGACAAATGGAATCTCAGGTTCTATTATTGACACACCTTCATAAAGCAGAACTGTTTCGCTACAAAGACAGATTTTTTTCATATTTAGTTTTATTTCTTCTTACTAAGCAAAACTGTCGATTATTCTCTTTTAATGTGAATTTAGTTAGTTTTTTGGTTTTCAATTGCTCCATTAGTGTTTTTCCTTATTGATTCTGTCTCATTTTTTTATAATGTAATCAGCTTCATCTCTGTTTGCTCAATGCCCTGGTTCCTTATTTTCCTACTTCAGCATTTTTGCTCTTACCATTTATTTTACCCTTCTTTTTCCCATTCAGTTTTGGAATGATTCCAAAATTATTATTACCACTCTATCTTCTCTGACTGAAAAAGCTGATTTATTTTCATACAGAGCTTTAATGCACAACATGATTTTACTGATGCTTTTTCTTTGCCTTATTTAATGTTTTACAGAATAAGATCATTGCTTTATTGTGCATGTCCAAAATCTGTAGTGCAAGGTATGGAGACTTTGGCCTTACTCAGCAGTGTTGGCGGGTTTCCCAGTCCTGTGCTCACATGTGACCCCTGGTAGTGCTCAGCCGACAACACGCGGTGCTGGGATTTGAAGCAGAGTTATGGCTGTAGCTATGTGCAAAGCAAAGCTGTGCCTCCTAAACCATGCCTCTTATTTTTATACTACAATCCCATAGCTTCCAACGTGGATTTCTTGTTTGAAGTGAATTCTTTGGGGCTGTAGAGTACATATGGTTCTTGCTTTGGAGCAGTCAATCTGAGGTTCGATCCCAGTACCCCAAAGAGTATCATGTGCTCCTGCAGCAGTTATCCCTGAACAAACAGCAGGAGTAAACCCTGAGCTCAGCCCTGCGTGGTCCCCATGAACAAACCACCACGAACAAAACAAGTTAAATCCTTGTGTACATTCTCTGAGGTCTTTTGCCAACATGGTAGGAAGTTTGACTTCCTTTGACTGGTAAATTTTCAGCTTTTTCTCTTTCCAGAACATGTCACACACCACTACCAGTTTTACAGACTTTAGCCTGGATCATCGGTTGGTTGACATGTTGCTTCTTCTATCTTTTATACACCTTTATGTGTATATTTTTATCTTTTGTTTATCTGGTGCTTCTTCTATCTTTCTTATATTTCGTTATATTTATCTGTTGTTTCTTCTATCTTTTTATATACATATATCTTTATCTTTGTTTATTTGTTGTTTTTTGTATCTTTTTATATATCTTTTCATATATCTATATATGTTTATCTTTATTTTTGTTTCTTCTAAGATCTTTCTTTCCTTACCTACCTTCTTTGTCTATCTCTTCTTTCTTCAGAAAATATCTTATTGAACCACGTGAGATAGATCATTGCAAAGATGTTCGTGATTGGGTGTGAGATAGATCATTGCAAAGATGTTCATGATTGGGTATCAGTCATAGTTCCAATACTCATCCCTCCACCATTGCCATTTCCTACCACCAATGTCCGTAGAATTTCCCTCCCACTACAACCTCCACCCAATGTATGATGTGCTTTCTCTTTCTATCTCTCTCTCTCTTTCTCTCCCTCTTTCTCTCTATCTCCTTTTGTGCATGTGGACATGGAAGTATTATGCTGAGTGAAATGAGTCAGAAGGACAAGGACAGCTATAGAATAACTGCATTCATTTCTGGGATATATAAAAAAAGTATCAGCTTTTCTTTCTGTCTTCTTCCTTTCCTTCTTTCTTTGATTTTTCAGGGCCAAACTCAGGGCTTACTTCTGCTTCTACACTCAAGATCCTTCCTCGCGGGGATCAGAATACTATATACGGTGCCTGGGATCGAACCCAGTCAGCGCTGTGGGAAGCAAGCACCTTGCCTGCTGTACTATCTCTCTTACCCATGGTCATGTCTTTAGAACTCTTTGAATCAAATACACGTTTGTCCATGTGTTACTTCTTCTTTGGCTTACAGTTCCCATTCAGGTCTATCCTTCATCCTTATTTCACTAGATTGAAACTGGATCAGCTAAACAAAAGATATCACTGCGCATTGGCCTAGTCAAACTTAAGTCTTATCTGCTCTACATTACTGTAAAATACATGGAGATGACCTTCTCTTCCTTGAAACGTAGGTGCCTTTCACCCCACCCCACTCAGTTATAATTTGCTCTTTCATCAACCCATTCATTTATTAGGCTACTGTTTCACATTATCTTAATTCAAAACATACAATTAACATAAATGTAATGCAATTAAAAGAGAAGTCATAAGGGGCTGGAGTGATTGTCCAGTAGATAGGGCATTTGCCTTACACAAGGCCGGCCTATGCTGGCCTAGGTTCGATCCCTGGCATCCCATATGGTCCCCGAGCACCTCCAGGAGTAATTCCTGAGTGTAGAGCCAGGAGTAACCCCTGAGCATTGACAGGCATGACCCAAAAAGCAAAAAAAAAAAAAAAGAGAGGACATCTAAATTCTAGTACCTGGCTTTTGAAAGATCAAATGAATTTCTAAGTATCAGTTTCATCATCTTCTTTAAAAAGTATTTTTATTATACCACTGTGAGATATACAATTATAAAGATATACAATTAAAAAGTTCATATTTGGGTTTTGGTCATACAGAGTTCCATCCCTCCACCAGTGCCCATCTCCCACCACCAACTACCCGGTTCCATCCTCCCTCCCCAGCCCGCCTCCATGGCAGGTTCTTTATTTCTTTCTTTTCTCTCTCTCTTTCTCTTTTCCTTCCCTTCCAGACTATGAATTACAGAACATACGTTAAAGGGTTGCTGTGTGTATCTTTTTGCATGTATTTAATGCTCAGTTCTAGGTTGGTATTAGTACCCTTGACATTGTTAGCACACTGTTCCATCTTCTGTCTTACCTAGCCTCTGACTCCCACACATTTGTGATAATTTCCACCTTTGACAAGACATCCTGATACATGTTTCACTTGACCTTGAATATTGGTATCATAATATGTACATATATATTTATGTCATGCAAATAAATGCAGTCATTCTGTATCTGTCTCTCTCCTTCTGGCTAATTTCAGTCAACATGATCTTCTCCATGTCCATCCATTTATAGGCAAATTTTATAACTTCATTTTTCCCAACAGCTGCATAGTATTCCATTGTATAGATGTACCAAAGCTTCTTTATCCAGTCATCGATTCTAGAGCACTCTGGTTGTTTCCAGATTCTGGCTATTGTGAATAATGCTGCTATGATCATAAAAATAGGGATGATGTTTCTGCTGCGTATTTTTGGTTTCCCAGAGTAGATTCCCAGGAGTGGTATGGCTGGGTCAAATGGGAGTTTAATTTCTAGTCTTTGGAGGAATGTCCTCGTTTGCCTCTGTTCCCGTTGATGGAAGTTCTGGCTGTTCCCTGGGGCTGATTGGGTCCGGCAGCGCAAGGATCACACACACACCTATGGGGAGGTTGCAATCGTTCCCGGAAGCGCAGAGTTTCATCATCTTTAATAATGCAAATAATCCTTATCTAACAAGCTTGCCAAAAGGATTATTTAATCCTTATATAACATAAATAAATAATTATGATAACATCTGATGACAGCTAATTCATGGTGTGATATATTCAAGTCACTAAATATGGTATTCTTTTCCCACATAGTAATTTCAAAATTAGAAGAAAAATTTGAAAGATCCTAAATAAGGGGACATATAAGATATTAGTATATATTTTTAAATGAGCTACTTACTGAGTCTTCAGAAATCACCATAATAATATTCCTTATTTGCCAACAATAATGTTGTTAGGTAACAGAACTCTACTTTTTTTAGATACAAAAGTTTTATGCTAACATGAATTTTGGTGAAATATTATTGACATATGTTTCTGAGACTGCGTTATTTGCAATCTCTTTAAGCAGAACATGTCAACATATATCATTTTATTGTAAATCTATATCGTATTAAATATAGGACTGCTATATTGCACACTATTCTTACATTTTAAAGGGAATTTTGCTATTCTTTTGGTATGCTTACTACTTTTCCATTTATAATTAAGAATTAGAATGTTATAACCATTTTTGTTCCTCAGCTACTACCTCACCTCCACATCATTTCCAGTTCTTTATATTTTTTTAAAAATACATGACTATTTCTTTGATTTGTTTTTAAGTAAATGATTTTTTAAAATATAAGGACAATAGGAAGGGATTCCTTGACCCAATGACTAGAGTACCAACCATAAAATTAAATTTTAATATGATTCTTCTTATCCGTAAGAAGCAGCCCATTTTATGACCTTGGGTAAAGATTGTAAGTCTGCAGCCAATAAACTTACCTATCTACTGGTTAATTTACTCCATGACCAAAAGAATGAATATTGATAAAAATGTGTATACTGTTATGAGTTCATGAGATTGTAAACTGGAGTATACACTATGAATTGCAGTATGACATCTCCTCAACTTGTTAAAAACAGAACAACTGTCCTACTTAGCAGTTCCACTTCTGGGATTATAATTGAAAGCAATGAAATCACTAATTTGTACCTCATAGTTTCTGTGGCATTATTTATGAATTGAGTGCTCCATACATAATGGGATGGATTGATTCCTCATTGTGCAGCTCTCAGAAAGATAAAATATTGCAGTCTACAGCAAAGTTGACTTAATTGGAAGGCAACAAGCTACTTGACTAAGTCATAGAACAAAGAGCGAATACATATGATCCATTCATCTGTGGCTTATAGAAAATAAGACAAGGGAATAGACCATGTCGAGTGATGCCAAACACTTGGACTGAGAATTTCAAGCAACGATGGTGATGATGGTAGTAAGAGATATGAAGATTTGCACATTAGGTGGCATAGACAGTGATGCAGATCTTGTGGATGAAGTACATTTACTTTGTATCAAAACCGCAAACATTATCACTATTGTCACTGTCTTACCATAGACTATTATTAAGATAAGTGAAAGTAATTATTTCAATAAAACATTTATTAAAAAGTTTCTTTCTTTCACCTAATATTCTTCCTTTTATTTGGCGTTCATCTTTCTTTCCTTCCTTATATCCTCCCGTATTTCTCCCTTCTGTTCTTTCATTATCCCACCCAGTTTTCTGCCATCCATGCATCCTACCTTTTCCTACTTCCTTCTCTGTATCCATATACTGCTGAATCATATATATGAATGATATAACACTACTGATGGAACATAGACCGTGAGGGCATTATTATGGTAAGTGAAATATCATAGATAAATACTATTTACTTTACTTGTATGAGTAATCCAAAACAAACAAAGGTAAAATGACACATATGGAAAAATGATTAGCAATTGACAGGTATGAGGTTTAGGGTGGAAGAAGATGATTAAAGAGGTGCAAGGTATCACTCCTATCACTTGTCTTCCCATTAATCATTGATTTGTTAGAGTGGGTGCCAGTAACGTCTCCATTCGTTGGTAATAGGGTCCATTATTGTTACTGTTTTGGCATATCGAATACATCACAGGTAGCTTGCCAGGCTATGCCGTGAATCTGAGTTCATTCCGGGGCCTAGTCTTTTTCTATGTCAGACCATCAAGCAGCCATTTAACCAGGGCCCACAAGATATAATTATAAAATAAATATCATGGAGGACCTGGGTGATAGTACAGTGGGTAGGGCATTTGCCTTGTATGTGGCCAATCCAGAATTGATCCCCAGCATCACATATATTCCACTGAACCACCAGGAGGAAATCCTGAGTGCAGAGCCAGGAGTAACTGGGTATGATTCCCACCCCATCAAAATAAATAAATAAATAAATAAATAAATAAATAAATAAATAAATAAATGCCATGGAGATGTAAGGCATGGCATGTAAGGTATGACATGGAAATGTAAGGTATAACTGCCTTAAGATGTAAGACCTAATTAGATAATATTTAAAATTTGCTATATTTTCTATTTGGAAGTTGATAATATAATACTTACTATATATTATAGATATATAATACATTTATCAATCTATATATGCTATCTGTATATTCAAATATATGCAGATCACTTGATCACTTGGCATGCTGTTGTTCATCGATTTGCTTGAGTGGGTGTCAGTAACATTTACATTTGACCTTATCACGTGCCAGTGTAGCCCAATGGCATCTGTTTGCTTCAGGAATAGGAAGAGCCTCAAACTGTTCGTTCAGGATCCTGAGGAAGAAGTCTGACCATGTTGTAGGTGGGCGGCCACGTGATATTTTGACATCCCATGGGACCCAGTTGGTAATGGCTTTAGTCCAGCGGTCATCTCCAAATCACATTACATGTCCAGCCCATCTGATTTTCGATGCCTTGGCAAATGAGACAGCGTCGCTGACTCTAGAACAGGAACAGAGGTTGGAACTCTGGATTCCTTCTCTCACTTGAGTGAGGCATGATATTCCAAGCATAGCTCTTTCAATTCCTCTTTGGGAGACCCAAATAGCATTCTCATCCTGCTTTCGTAGGGCCCAGGTTCTGAGGTGTATGTTAGTGCAGGGAGAACTGTGGAGTTGAAGAGATGTGGCTGGAACTGGAGGTTCTTTGTCTTTTTTGTTATTTCTTTGATGCTTTTGAAGGCATCCCTGAAGACATTTTTGAAGGCATATATAGTATATATACTCTATATCTGCATATGAATGCCTTCAAATGCCTTTGTATGCAGATATATCGTATATATACTATCTATTATATAGATATACTAAGATGATATATACATCTTAAAATGTATGCTTAACAAGAGAAATATTATATGTGCTGACGGATAGTACCAGGACATCCTGTTTTGACTATATTCCAAAATATAAGATTACTGAATCGTGTTCTAAACCCAACAATCCATTTGCAGTAATATCATGTTATATGTCAATTTTGCCTCCATAAAAATAAGTTAAGGTGACTATTAAAATCACAGATTTTTAAAAATCTTTACTTTTTTAATTTACAAAAATTTAACATTATTGACATTAGTAGAATATTATTGAATTTATCCTAATGATATCAAAGTGTATTAAATGCATACCATATTTAATATTGTATACAAATAGAACATGTGATAACTTGCTGGCCTGCTTTTCTTCCACTGGTAGATTAGTATGAACGATTTTGAAAGTCCACAGATTGACAGGATATTTGGGGTTATATTTTAGTTGTTTTATTGGGGATAGGGTTTGCAGTCAGATAACTGTTGATCTGAACATGTTCCTGGCTCTTTGCTCAGTAGTGAACCCTATCAGTGTTTTTGGGATCAAATTAGGTGCCAAGATCAGTGCAATCTGAGAAAAGTTCCTTAACCTCTGACTATATGGGAATTTTTAATTTAAGAGGGAATCAATAGATAGGATCCCGTGATCAATTGATCACGTGACATCCCGTTATTCATAGATTTCCTCGAGCAGGCACCAGTAACATTTCCATTTGACCCTATCACGTGTCAGTGTAGCCCAATGACATCTGGTTGCTTCAGGAATACAAAGAGCCTCAAACCGTTCTTTCAGGGTCTTGCCAAAGAAGTCTGACCATCTTGTAGGTGGGTGGCCACATGATCTTTTGATTTCCCGTGGGATCCAGTCAGTAATGGCTCTAGTCCAGTGGTCATTTCCAAATTGCATTACATGTCTAGCCCATCTGATTTTCGATGCCTTGGCAAACAAGACAGCATCACTAACTCTGGAACAGTGACAGAGGTCAGAGCTCCGGATTCCTTCTTTCATCTGAGTGAGGCGTGATATTCCAAACATAGCTCTTTCAATTCCTCTTTGGGAGATCCGAATAGCATTCTCATTCTGTTTCGTAGGGCCCAGGTCTCTGAGGTGTATATTAATGCAGGGAAAACGGTGGAGTTGAAGAGATGTGCCCAGAGCCGGAGGTTCTTTGTCTTTTTAGCTATTTCTTCGAAGCTTTTGAAGGCATTCCATGCTGCTCTCTTCCTCCTGCACAGCTCAGGTTTTAGGTCGTTCATCATGTTGACTTCTTGACCTAGGTACACATAACTGCTGCATTCAGAGCTGTTTGTTCCATTGAGAGTGAATGGGGCCTCTGGAACTAGTTCATTTTTCATGAACATAGTTTTGCTGAGATTCAGCTGTAGACCTATCTTTCCACATTCTTGGTTGAAGTCAGCTAGCATTTTTGCCGCTTGGCTAATGTTTGGTGTTTTTAGAATGATATAATCAGTGAACCGGAGGTGGTGTAGTTGCTGACCATCTATCTTCACTCCCATTCCTTCCCATTCTAGTTGTCGCATGATGTTCTCAAGGGTGGCGCTGAAGAGTTTTGGTCAAATGGTATCACCCTGCTGAACCCCTCTTTTGACATTGATGATCACTTCTTTGTAGAATGGTTAGATCCAAATTGATGGTGGTGAATCCATAATACAGCTCACGAAGGATCTTGATGTATTGGATTTGAAAGCCCTGTTTGGATAGGGCTTCGATGACTGCTTCAGTCTCCACAGAATCAAAGGCTTTCTTTAAATCAATGAACATGAGACAGAGTGACATCCTGAACTCCCTACAAACTTCACTGAGCTTGGTTACCATTTGGATATGGTCGACTGTGCTGAATCCTTTTCGGAAGCCAGCCTGCTCACATGGTTGCCCATCATCTAGTGTTCTGCCAATCCTGTTTAGGATTGGCAGAACAAGATGTTCTTCCAATAGATAGGAAGGGGAATGAAATTATGGAGAGGGAAGACAAAGAGAAAATTCACATTTACTTCTTTCCAATACTTTATTGTGAGTCACAGAAGTAGGCAATATCTCTGTGGGTTCCAAAAGGGACTCTAACCCAGGAAGGGGGAGTTGAGTGCTAGAGATGGTCAGGAATATTGGTACCAAGTGCACTCTGGAAGGTTAATAGGATTTAGATTAAGAAAAAGAACCTAGGACAGTTTTAAAAGCCAATTTATCATCACATTTTCACTTCAGTTTTCTTCCCATTGTTCATCAATTTGCTCGAGCAGGCACTAGTAAAATCTCAATACGTCCTGTCACACACTAGTGTAGCCCAAGGGCATCTGCTTGCTCCAGGAACATGAAGAGCTTCAAACAATTCCTTCAGGTCATGGGAATGAGGTCTATATTTGTTACTGGTTTTTGGCATATAAATGTGACAAGGGTAGCTTGCCAGGCTCTGCAGTGTGGGTCGGATACTCTTGTAGTAGCCTCTTATCTCTTGCATTTATTGATGACTTGGAGAAAGACACACTCTTCTGTTGGGTGGAGCACTGGCGAGCTGTGGCGGCATGTTGAAAATGGTGTTCCTCATGGTGTTGGGGTTCCTCTGGCTTCTTTTGAGGCTCTGCTGGATGGAGGGCCAGGGCTAGAACTCACCTTCCCTCCTGGGAACCTCATGATCAGCTGGACTCAGGAAGAGCTGGTAGCAGCTCTGCCCCATATATCTGAGTCCCAGTTCATCATAGAATTTGGAAAGGGAACCCATCTTAAACCCTGACACCCGGGCTCAAAGAGGTAAGCCCAGAGACAGACTAAGGTTTATATTTTAAAAAAAGTTTAAAAACACTGAGAATGTCTCAATTAGCAAAACTTGGTGGTATTTCAGTATATGAAAAAATCTAAGTGTCCTTAGCTTCTTGGGACTGTATTGAGTTAGCTGTAAGGGGACAGTCAACAGTTTAAGGACAGTGAAGAGTGTTCATTTTTTATTGTTTCACTTCTGTGTTCTCCACTTCCTTTATCAAATGACTTGGTGAGGTGCCTTTTGTGTCATACTGCATAATGGTTCTCAGGGTCTGCTCGCTGTCACTTGTCACAAGTACAGCTCCCACCCTCCAGTGCAGCAACGTGAATGAAGTAAGATGGGCAAACAGTGGTCTGACTTGTTTAAACATTGTGAATAGCACCGAGGGATGAATAGATGAGAAATTAGTGCTTCCAGTAGTTCAAATTCGTGTCCAGTGTCAGAGTTTGAGTTTGGTAGGATAGAGCCTGTAATATTACATTTAGGGTTTTTAAAATAGACACAAGAAGGAACAGGATGAAAAAAAAAGCCTCATTAACATGAAGAGACTACCAGGCTTATAAAAATGTTGTAAAGCCTGGGGATATTAACTTTGAAAAAAATTTAACCTTGATTCTTGACCTGTTCTTTGTGGAAAACAAAAATCACTATTCAGGCATTGTAGGAAAAGATGCTCACACAATTTCTGAATATTAGAGACAAAAAAAAATCTTCCCAATTTGTTGAAAATACTAAATTGGCTTTATGAATAATTGTTGATATAGAAAAATGTGTAAGAATTGTATGCTCATCATATGAGCACGTTTTGTAGAAATTTTCTAAAGTTTTTTTTGTGTGTGAGGGAAGATGGCTTTGCCACACCCAGTGGTACTCAAGGCACACTCCTAGCACTGTGCTCAGGGAATTACTCCTGGCAGTGCTCAGAGGACTATATAGGATGTCAGGAATCAAACCTGTGTAAGCCATGTGCACTACCTGTGTATTATTTCTATACCCTATTCTAGAATTATTTTAAGGAACTTTTTTTTATTTCTTGGGTCACACCTGGTGATGCTCAGGGGTTACTCCTGGCTCTTTGCTCAGGAATTACTCTGGCAGTGCTCAGGGAACCATATGGGATTCAGGGAATTGAACCCGGGTCAGCCATGTCCAAGACAAACACCCTACCCTCTGTGCTATAGCCCTCACCCCAGGAACTTTTTAACTCTATAGTTAAAAGCTGCTAGGTAACAGATATTTTTAATATGTGTGAAATTATACCCCCCCGATTCATACTAGTATAAACTAACATTGCATTTTAAAAAAAACAACAAAAGAAGCTCAGAGAAAATCTTACAAAATAAAATCAGCCATCTTTTACATCAAAGGTGGTAGGAATATTTGGGACACTAAGTTTTATTTTGTCAGAAAGCAGAGATATCAAGTAAATATTTTAGACATATGCTCTATTCACTATTTAAGAATCCTTCACTATCCACACTATTGCCCATGAGTTTCCTCACCTCCAGTGGAAATCCACACCACAATCTCTTAATAAACTTACAAACAGCAGCAACACACTTCATCTGGTGTGAATCCACCACTGTCGTCTTTGGTGGACATCATCCAAGTGCAGATGCCTTTAAAAGCTCCCCAGCAGCACAGTTATTTTAGAATCTTTGTAATAGATTATAAACAAGCCAGGCAGGGGAAGCCTGGATATCAGTAAAACGATTTGGATTATAGCATGCATCTCTGTCTCAGCATATCTTCTCTCTCTCGGCAATATTTACTACATCTCTTATAATAAAGAATGCCATGGAATCTCTTCCCTTAGGGAATTTCAGAATTCTAAATGTATTTTTTTCTAGTTTAAATGGCTACGATTCAACACTCCCAGGAAAGTGGCTAGTACAGGAGTTTCAGAAGTACTTTCTCAGTTTAGGGCCCAATTCTTACAAGAATTTTCTAGAGAACTACTCCAGGAAACTTACCATGCCACCTTTTTCTCCAAATTCTTTGACCCTTTAACTGCTCAGCAACCTCCCCTCTGTCTGAGAGTCTTGCCAGTTTTCTAAATTTCCTTATCAACAACTTTGGACTTTGGAGGAGGAGGTTAAAGGTAAGTGTGGGCTAAAGATTCTGATAAAAAGAGCTTCCCACTTGCCACTAACCTGTAATTCCTGGCCTGGTATCAAATGCATCACTGGGAGGACTGTTAGAAGTCCAAATGCCCCAACACAGCCTACATTTACAGAATCCCAAATTTAGGAGGAGAAGCCCAACTGTATTATTTGGAAAAATCCTTCCAGGTGATCATGGTAAGTCTCACTATTTGGGTTTCTCCTTTCAAATCTTGAAATACTCTCTAGATCACATAAGCAAGCAAGCAAACAAGCGAACTTGCTGCAAATAGATAAAATATCTTTGCCCATTGGAAACTATTAGTCACAGCTTATTCCAGATACATGCATTCAGTTGTGGGTTTTTTGAGTTTCCATAGTTGCATGTGAGTATATACAGACATTTTCAATCAAGGGTGTGGATCTAGAGACTGGGAGTTAGTACAGCAGTTAGGGTCAATGTTAAGCATGCTAAGACCCAGGATCAATTTGTGGCAGCACAATATTCCCCAAGCGCCAACAGACACAACACAATAACCAAGACCCTCATCATTGCCTGGGGTCAGCGACATTGCAAAGGCTGAGCAAGTGTATCCATGAGCCTTTGCATTGAACTAAGAATCTAGATAGTTGAGATCACTGGTCCAGCCCCCCAGATAACTATGATGACCTAATAAGTGCCCGTTGTCCCTTCCAGCTCTAATTTGATAAATTTGTGAGTTTGTAGGATTTACAAAAAATGAGAGTCATTAGGACTCTCAGTGAAGTGTTATTGAGTTTTAGAAAAACTGTGCATATTTGAAGACAGTTTCTTCAAATGTACTCAATGTAAGGGGTTGCTGAGCAAGTTAAATTCAAGAAATCCCTTTCTAGTAATGGCATTTCACAGAGAAAAAGAAAAAAGGAGGTCCTATAAAGACTCTCCTGGTTTAAGATTATTATGGAAACCAGAAAATAGATTTAAGATCTGCACAAGTGCCACGGCAGAGCCTGAAAAGCTACCCGTGGTTTATTCAATATGCCAAAAACAGTAACAATAATGGACCTCATTCCCAACGAATGGAGACATTACTGGTGCCCGCTGGAGCAAATCAATAAACAACAGGAGAGAAGTGATAAAAGTGATATAAGATCTAAACCCAAGCAATGAACCTACATCCCAGAGAGGAACTTTCGATATCATGAATATGACTTAGAAAATTGCTCAACGCTTTTATCAAAGATTTTACTTTATAGCAGAATTGTATTATATGTTGTAAATGTATACTATCTCACAAAAGGTTTGGGACTGTGTTTCTCTAGAGGCTTTTCCCTTTCCACTATTTTTCAATATTAATGTAGAAAAAAGCCAAAACTGTTGAATACAATTCTAGAATTGACATTCATAGGATAACAAGGCTCTAATATTAAAATCAGTAAATAACTAGTCAGAAGGTAAAGGACAGATATAGAATGACTGCATTCATTAATGGGATATAAATACATAATCGTGTTCTACTAAATGTGGAAATGGTAATGGCAGACTAAAACTCAGCATTGAATATACAGTAAGAGACTTATCTGATAAACCCTAAATGCCTGAGGGCAAGCTACAATGTGTAAGAGAAGAGAAGAGAGAGAGAGAGAGAGAGAGGGAGAGAGAGAAAGAAAAAGTGCCTGCTATAGAGGCAGGCTGGGGGTGGGTAGAAGGGAATATGGGGACTTTGGTGGTGGGAATGGGGCACTGGTGGAGGGTTGGTTGCTGGAATTGAAGACCCAATTATGAACAACTTTGTGATTGTATATCTCACTGTGGTATAATTAAAAATATTTTTTAAAAAAGAGGAAAAAAGAAAATCAGTAAGTATAAAAAATCAAATTTTTATGTGAAAAATGTATATTTTATCATGGGGTGGTAAGTTCCTGTCTATGAATTGATTAAGCTGTTTGTTGCTAGTTGAGCTGTCCCCAAGGGTGCACTGGGACTAGTGTTTCCATGAATTGTAGCTGCTTGTTGTGCATTTCCTCTTATATTTAATCCAAAGTTTGTAAAGCAGACTTTGGTGGGTGAGTCAACACAGCAGCAGCTGTTCACAAGTTTCTTTTATTTTTTTTCACTTTGAACAGTAGTTCAAACTTTCTGAAATCTGTTACTTAATCGATAAAATAATAAAGTAATTTCTAACCCAAATGAAATAACTGACTAAAAAAATAATCTCTGGAGTCTTCCAAGAGCTTTAATTGACTAATCAAAATTATTAACTGATTATTTTTAAGGGCCTTATGACTTTTGTATATTTCGTCTCGAAGACCTTCCTCTTAACTGTCCTTTAAAGAGAGGGAAAAGACTTGGAAAACATTAGGACTGATAAAATCTGCCTTGAGTAACTATCAAGCATGGACCTTCCATCTCACTCACTCCGCAGGGGTAGTCGCCCATCAGTGCTGAGTGCCACTAGATCTTCATGGTGTGGGAGATAGTCACCACTACCTGAATTCTTAGAGTGCCATCAACAAAGACTGGAGTGAGGAACTGCTCTTTGCAGGAAAGGAAACGTTTTCTCCCTTCGTCCATGTTGTTTCTTCTCTAGTCTATTGCCTTCAGTCTATTGACTGTTGCAGTAAACAATTTCAGGAAGGAGCCAATTAGTAAAGAAAAAGTCTAATTTGAAAATATGAAGGGAGAGATAGAATGGCTTTCTCTGAAGAGATCATGGGCTTTTCCAGCGCCAATAGCACATCTCAAGCAGAGCTATGGGAAAACTCCAGAGATAGAGAATGTGTGCATTAAAGGAAATAAAGGAATTAAACATCTATAAGAGCTGCAGGTAAACCCCAGAATGTGGAAATGTGCACCTTTGCCTCTTCCAAATTAGTTTTTAAGGTTCTTTCTAAACTGCAAACTACCGCCCACCTCTGACCAGTTTGTTGCTTGGGTGCTGCTAAGAGGAGATCTTAGAGATGTGGATGGTTTTCTTCTATACTCTTAGCATGACTTTTGGTCCTGTAATGGAGCTGTTTTTCTCAGTGTAGAAAATTCTCTAGGCCTGCTATTCTGCATCACAGAAGTCTTCAAGGATCTTGAGATTGGTTCTTTATTTCAAAGGCCTTCATTCTTTTTTATTTATTTATATTTTGCTTTTTTGGGTCACACCCAGCGGCGCTCAGGGGTTACTCCTGGCTCTGCACTCAAGAATTACTCCTGGCGGTGCTCAGGAGACCATATGGGATGCCGGGATTGAGGCAAACGCCCTACCACTGGGCTATCGCTCTGGCCCCATTCTTTAGTGTTGTTTGGGCTCCAGATACAGTATCTAGCTGAATGCCCATTAACAGGGCCCCCCTTGCCACCTGTCTGCAATGAGAGGAAAGGTGATGTGACTTACAGTTTGATATCCAAGTATTTTGTAAGCCACAATAATACACCTGGAGAATTTTTTACTATTCATTTTAGCAGGCAAGTTTATATTTCTGATAATATATATCATGTACACCATATGTTATAGTAAGCCCAGTTTACATAATCAACTATGAATTCGTTCAGTTATCATCCCTGTCTTAAAGAAATTAGATTTGATTTGATTAAAAAGCTGTGCTTCAGCAGCACCCTTATTTCTGTGGGATTTTTTTAAAAAGAAACTTCCTTGTGACTCAGAAGAGACTTTGTAACTCCTGTAAGACCCTAGGATCAGGGGGCCGGAGGAGATAGCACAGTGAGTAGGACGTTTGCCTTGCATGCGACTGACCAGGGTTTGATCATCGGCATCCCATATAGTTCCCAAGCATCAACAGGTCTATTTCTGATTGCAGAGCCAGGAGTAACCCATGAGCATTTCCAGGTGTGACAAAAAAGGAAAAAATAAGACCCTAGGATCAGCAAAAGGCTAGTATTTTCCTCTTAGAAAATATTCTAAAGTTCTCTATAATGTACACAACACAGCATCCAGAGCTACACCCCAAATAACAAAACCATAGCTCGTTAGATGTCTCCATCTAACTTCCTCTGAAGTTTTACAGGAATATAAATGAAAATGTATAAGGAAGCAATCGTATGAGAATGAAATGCTACTCTAAAAATAATATGTCAAATAGTTTAGAGTTAAAGTCATTATCCTCCTATTTTAAGAAACTTAAATAACTGGCCTTTGGCCCATTCTCTTTCTGAAAAGTAATAATATGATGGAGAGATTCTATCAATTTTCATTTAAAAATACATCTTGTTTAATATTACAAGCATATGATTTTCTATTTTTGATGATGTAGAGAAAATAAACATTTGATTCACTTGAATAACTTCAGAGTTTACATGCTTTCTTGAGCTAGATATATTTAGGCTTTTTCAAAATGTACAGTTTGACATCTTAGAATCTGAGCTATTGACTTTGGGCAAAAATTAAGCCCTCTATTTTTTTTAACATCCTCATTGGAAGCAGTGAATTGAAACGCTGTAATCTCCTCTAGAACTATCTTCTATTTCATGTTTCAGCAAAGTCTTAATTGTTCTTTGAAGAATTTCTTATTCTAAAAATGGTGGCAATTCATATTTCAATGAAATACAATTATCTTGTTCAGAAAAGGAAGATGCATAGAATTGTCCTTATTCTAAAATTATAATTAAAATCATATATTGGCAGCACATGTGAACAATTTAGACATAAAATTATGATGGCCAAACCCTACAGCATAGAGGAAGTGAGCATGGATAACTATCTTCTGCCACACAGAGGGAATTCTGTTTGTTTATGTTTATTCATTTAGGCAAACTTACTCTCAGTAGCAACAATCTGTACTTCACCTCAGGTTTAGTCCTTTTCCCAGCGCCTTTGAGTACTGAATACTGCATTTTATGCTTTGGGTAATATTTATTTTTAAATGAAAGTTAATCATGTTAAATATTTCATTTATTCTAGATTTTCATAACTTCATGTTAAGTATACTTTTGCATGACTTGTCAAAAATTAGAAAATGATTAACATCAAGGTACATTTTATAATGCAGTTAGTTTCCATTCCTTTGGCATACAAACTCTGAGTACATTTCGGTGCATATATTAATAGAGAATGGAGGTGTAGCATAGGGTTTCAGGAAATTATCTAGTCAATATTTAGAATTCACTACCCATGTATGATTTTTCTATGCCAGAGTAAGGAAGAAGGGAGGAGATACTTTCTAGATAGTTGCTCAGCAAACACCAAAGCTCAATTCCTTATTGTATAATGGGACCTTTGTTTGGATGGAAAAGACTTTTTATCTTGCAGAGAAATTGAGGGCTTGTGGATTCTAGCAGAGGAGGCAAATATGGCCCTTGTCCTTGTAGTGGGGAAGTCGTATCTCCCCTATTTTAAGGTGTGGTTTTGATCTCTGCATTTGCAAAGGGACACTTTTTCTTAGTCCAAGAACATAAAACATTATATACAAATATACAGGAGACAAGCCCTTTGGTATCCCAAGTATAACAAACTAGGTGTAAGGAGATGGCAGGTGCAGAAGAACCCTGCCATGGTGGTTGTGTCCTCACAGGCATTCAATATCCCAACACCAATCCCACCACCATTACCTTCCAGCCACCATTGTCCCCATTTTCCCAACTATTCCTAAATCCTACCACCACAGCAGGCCAAAAATAACTTATTTTATATGGCTTGTTAACCACTAAATGGTAAAGCCTGGTAAGCTACCGTGTTTTATTTACTTTTTATGCCAAAGACTAGTAACTATTATGGACCTCAGTTTCATAACTTGAAGAATGGTTTTGGGCTCCTCCTGTCCCTGTAGCAAGTAGATGCCCTTGGTTGCACTTGCTTGTGACAGGACTAATGGAGATGTTACTAGTGCCCACTCGAGCAAATCGATGAACAATGGGAAGACAGTGATACAGAGACAGTGAACCACTAAATAGTTAAGAAATTCTAAAAAGTACTTCAGTATAAAAAATTCACAAAGGAAATTTTGTGGAAATTGTTGTATCTCACCATTGGGACATTAATTCCTTGTCTGAGGATTTACTAAACTGTTGTTGCTAGTTGAGCCTTTTGTATTAATGCTTTTGTTAATCAAGTTTAGTTGGCTTTTATGTTCCAATTCCCATTCAATCTGGTGTGCTCCTACTGGAATGTCAGTGTTGTAGACAATGGAAATGTCACTCCAGAAAAATACAGGATATTTAACTGACTAGATGAAGCACTGATGGAATGAGGGTGATGTGGGTGTGAATAGTGGTCTTCTGGAAATACAGGAAGATTGGGGGAGGTCACCCTGCCCTACTCTAAGAAGGCCTGAGTTTACAGCAAAGTAAACTTTAGTGTATCTGAATTTTTAATTTTTTATTTTAATTATTTATGCTTTATGGGTGCATATGAAGGTAGTGTACAAGGAGGTAGAGTTTTTTTGATTTACTTTTTTTTTGTCTTATGATTTCTTACATTATTATCTTGTTTGGGAAACTGCTGTTCATTTATTCATTTAGTTTATTACTATTTGGGGGCTAGAGTTTATATTCTGTATTCCGCACGGCAGAGCCTGGCAAGCTACCTGTGTCGTATTTGATATGCCAAATACCAGTAACAATTATAGACCTCATTCCCATGACTGATGGAATGGTTTTGAGGCTCCTTATGTTCCTGGAGTGGGCAGATGCCCTTGGGCTATCTAGCACATGACAAGATGTATTGAGATGTTACTGGTCCTGCTCGAGCAAATCAATGATCAACGGGAAGTCAAGTGATCAAGTGATGGGTCACACCCGGCAATGCTCAGGGATTACTCCTGGCTCTGCACTCAGGAATTATTCCTGGCGGTGCTCAGGGGACCATATGGAATGCCAGGGATCGAACCTGGTTCGGCTGCATGCAAGGCAAATGCCCTACCCACTAGACTATCACTATGGCCCTGAAATTTTTAGCAGTTTGGCTTTTACCTGGTGTTCAGTTGTGAGGCCATGGAGCCCAGCCATAGGCATGGCAGAAGCTATTGGGGTGTGAGTGTGGTTGCTGGGGTTTCTGCAAGGTGGGGAACTTGACCTGCCCCTCTTCCCTATGTTGCCCCAGAGGTCTCTCCAGGTACTGATACAATTAAGAAATTTTTGTGGCAAGTTGATCTCTTCTCAATTTAATTATGAGTCTCTAGAACAGGGCTGATAGATAAATACTTACATGCTGGTGGTGGAGGGACGTGGTTGTGGACTAATAGAATTTAAGGATCATTGTATCACACTGTATCATTGTCTTCCCGTTCATCATCGATTTGCTCAAGTGGGCACCAGTAACATCTCTATATGTCCTGTCTCATGCTAGTAGAGCCCAAGGGCATCTGCTTGCTCCAGGAACATAAAGAGCCTCAAACCATTACATTAGGTCATGGGAATAAGGTCTTTAACTTTTACTGATATTTGGCATATCAAATACAACATGGGAGGCTTGCCAGGCTCTGCCATGTGGGTGGCATACTCTTGTAGTTACCTCTAAATCCAGCATTTATTGATGAACCAACGGGGAAAGATTGGCTTTTCTGCTGGGTGGAGCTCTGATGAGAGGGAAGTCCGGATGTGGAAAATGGCGGCCCTCATGGAGTGGGGGGGTCATATGACTTGTTGCGAGGCTCTGCTGGGGTGGTGGGCCAGAGCTAGAACTTGCCATCCCTCCCGGGTGCCTTGTGAGCGGCTGGGCACAGGGAGAGCCGGTAGCAGCTCTGCCCCATGTCTGTGAGACTCTGGATCAGCATACCTTGGCCGGACTTGAAAAAGACTGCTGTAGGGTGGGTCCGATGAGCGGGGCTGTAATAGGCTCTTCTGCTGGGTGGAGTTCTGACAAGAGGGAAGTCTGGATGTAGAAAATGGCGGCCCTCATGGAGTTGGTGGTCATCTGGCTTGTTGCAAGGCTCTGCTGGGGTGGTGGGCCAGGGCTAGAACCTGTCATCCCTCACGGGTGCCTCGTGAGCAGCTGGGCACAGGGAGAGCTGGTAGCAGCTCTTCCCCCATATCTGTGAGTCGAATTTAAGGATAACCTAAAATATATAGTTTGGCCCATTGTGTTTATCAGTTTATTTATGATGAGTCTTTCTGGGCAATATGTATGAGAATTTAGGAAATGAAGACACTCTATCTTGTACCATTCTTTCTTCAAGACACATTACATGTAAAGCACAATGGATTGTTGTGAAAAAGAGTCCATGGTATGATATAGAAATCCTAACTTTGAACTGTCCATGGTATGATATAGAAATCTAACTTGAACTGTTCCTGGGGATATAGAAATCCTAACTCTGAACCTTAAAATAATAGACATTTGATGTCATGTTTAAAAGAATAGTTTTAAATTCATTTTAGCTTATATATTACATTCAGCAATTTGAAGTGAACTATTGGCTTTCATTAAAACTGAAAATAAAAACTCTGAAAATACTCTTAGAGAGCATGCAATGTCAAGTGGAAATGAAATCTGTGCATCACACTTTAATTTACCATGTTTTTATATTTTGGAAGTTGTGAAAAATAAAAGGGATAATGTAGAACCTACCTAGGTCTGTGCTTTTCCTTACTATTGTGGCACACACATGGAGTTCAGTGGAATCATCTTGTAGTCATCAGTCTAGAATGTACTTGGCAAGTAAGTATGCTTGCTCTGAGACCATGATACCTTGCTGGTAGCAAGTGTTGGTGCATACACAAGTGTAGGTGAGCAATCCCTATGAACAGAGAAACTTGATGTGTGGTCTTTGGGCAGGTAATATTTTCTTAAATTTGAAAAAAGTAACTAAATGTGTTTTTAGTCCCATTCCAGAGCTCATAAGTCAGAAACTGTAGAGTTGGATTTACCGTTCTGTGTTACAGAAACTTCCCAGGTAATTCTGATGCAACTTCCTTTAAAGGCCACTGTGCGAGTGTATGGCACACTTCAGGGCATGGCCAGGCATGTCCGTGCCCATGTTTTCCAATTTCTGGCAACTCTAACTGAGCCCCTGTGATAAACAAGCTGTTCAGGATCACTCCTGATGCTATGCTTTTAACTTCAAATGATTTATGTATAACCTGTGATGCCCTGCTCGTTTCCCATCAAAGTGACACATTAGATTCACTTTGGGAGCTTTAACATCACAGTAGCCAGGCAGTGAGTGAGCCCTGGCCTCTGCATGCTGACCAGTCCTAAGATGTTTCTAAGGTTTCTCTGCATTGAAGAGCTGCGACCTGAAGCAGGAAGGCAGAGTTCACAGTGCTATAAAGATGGGATGCTTTGCTTCTAAATCAAACTCTATTCCCGGATTCTTTACTTTTATGATAATTGTATTGAAGTCACCTTGCAGTGTAACATTTTCTAACCTTAAGATGTGCATAGTTACAGATCAGTTTGGACATTCTCCACAAAGGTCACGACTGAAAGTCCTTCTCTGTCTTTTTCTGCACAGTTACCTTTACTTGTGACTTATCTAATTTACCCACTCCATCAACCCCTTGCTTACTATGAACCTCTAATTGGGTCTTATAGTCTGAATGCTTATTTTCTATTTATCTCAGTTGTTCTACTTGTTAAAGAAAAGATCTTGTTCATAAGAGGTAATAGACATAACCTTAGAGATTTTAATTCAAGAATTTATAAGGGTAAATTTTAGGTTTGTGAATTTCTATAAGCCTCCACCTAAATTTGTACAGCTAAGCCTGCGCCCAACATCTAGCTCCTGGAAAGAAATTTCTCTATGTTGTCTCTTGTCAAGTGGTAAGTGATTAGAAAGGTAGAAAGAAAAACATTCAGTGACTCTAAGAATAACTGAGCCATTTGGACCCTTAGGTATGTGGGTCAGAGAAATGAAGTTCTAATAATTGTCAAACGATGCTTAAAATTACTTTCCACTGCAAATATTAATCTAGAATATTTAGTAGCACAAATAGTTTACAAATACTACTATTAAAAAAGTAGGATATGATGAGAGCCACTTGCTCTAAATTTTAGTTTATGAATCTCCATTTCTTAAATTGAGATTAAATATTAACTTAGATTCATTTTTAAACTAGAGAATAATTTTGAAAGTTTCTGGATGAAACAAAGATCTGTTCAAATATTAGCTGACAAAAATGTAATAATTGAGACCTTGAGAAGTCACAGTTAGCCATAAGATGGGTTTATGTACACATTTGGGTTGGTTGGGGTGGGACATGGAACAACTGGTGATGCGCAGGGCTTGGGCCTGGCTCTGTGCACAGAGATCATAGCTCACAGAATGCGGGGATGGTATATAGCTGCAGGAATGGAGCTAGGGTTAGCCACATGCAAAACACATGTCATAACTTCTGTACTATCCCTCTGACCCCGTTGCAATCATACAAAATAATGAACATTTTTATACTAATCCTATATAAATAATTATGTTTCATGGTTTTGGGGTCACCTCTGGCAATACTCAGGAATTACTCCTGGCTCTGCAATCAGGACCACTCCTGGTGGTTTTCTAGGAACCATATGAGATACAGGAAATTGAAGCCGGGTTGGGTGTGTTAAGACAAGTGCCCTATCTGCTGTACTACCTCTCCACACCCTCCTTCATATAAAGAATTTGGGGTGCCTAATATGAACTAGGACCCTAGCAAAAATTATAAAGAAAGACAAATACTATTTTGTTTTCAAATGTAGACTGTTTTTGAGGATGATAAGCTAAATATAATGTGTCAGACTTCAGCAGAGCCCTCAGGAGGGTAGAGAGTAAATGAGGAACATAGTAAAGAATCTTAAGACTCAATTTGCAGTGCTTCAAAAGTATACAGGTTTGAATTGGAGAGACTAGGGAATGACTGCATGTCAAAACTCAGAAAAGAAAAGGAAAACAGTACAAGATAGTTCTTTGGGCTGAATTGTGGTCCTGCCATATTGACAGATTGCCATCCTAATGCCCAGCACCTCGGAATGTGTCTGACTTTGGAAATATGGTCTTGAAGGAGATTAAGTTAAAATAGGATGTGAGGATGGAACCTCACTCAGGAGGCCTGGTCTGCTCCTAAAGGGAGGGAGTTATTACAGATACAGAGAGGAGCCATTGAAGAGGGAGGTGCCATTTGCAAGTCAAAAAAGAAACTAGGTCTGCTGCTTCTGGGCCTTGTACTTCTACGCTCCACGAGAGGGGCAAGAATGAAATTGTGACATCTAAATCTGTTGTCATTCATTAGAACAAACTTAGAAAGTCCTTATCAGTGGTGCTGTTCTATATTGTCCACAGAGAAACAAAGAAATTAACTGCAACTTGCCACAATTTTGTTAGAAAAATCAAAAGTACTTAGGTTATAGGGGTCATCTAGAAGTCTTTAAGGTCTTCTTATAAATTCTTATTTAAATTTTTTAAAAAATGCCTATTTTTAACACTGGTTTAAGTAAGCACTGTAACTCTTTGAAAGGTAACACACAGATTCAAGAACATGCCAATAGTTTTTTGTAGTTTATCATTGTTTGGATTAGATCAAAGTCTTGCCTGAAATATTTGACATGCACACAATAGTAAATAGCATTAGAGGAGATTACCTTTATCTCTGATATCTCTTTCTCTGAGGATGCTGTATACAGAAGTGAATTAAGTGGCTTACTATCAAAGTATAGATATCACGTGTATGCCTGAGACATACATATGGATGTTGTGAATTTAATTATGATCTTAAATTTATAATTATGAATTTAATAACTCTGTAATTATTATTTCATATTTTAATTATTTATTAATTATGACCCTCTGTATATTTTTAATTTTCTTTTTTGTGGAATCACTTTGATTAAAATAAATAATTTGCAAGATTGTACAATAAAGGGGAGAGTATGCGCATGTGTTGACTCCTTGGAAATGAAGAATGTAGCTATACACAGTGTTCTATTTTTAAAATATCAGTATGATTTAAGAAAATAAAAGTCAGATAAGAAACATGGGAAAAATTTCACAAAATAAGATAGACCTCAGTCACAGCTGAATTGTGCTTGCTTTTATAATATAAGGCTTTCAGTAGGGCACGATCATCTAAAAGTGATTCTGCAAAGAAGCTTGGGGTTTTTCAATGAGAAATTATTTATTGTGCAAAAGAGCTTATTAGCAAGTATAGAAAGACAAGAGCTTTAATGTGTTTAGATCCATAATATAGGAGGCAGGTGGTGATAAGGGAAAGGTTTGAGTGAATAGGTGGAAAAGGGTGGATATAGTACAGGGTTGAATCAATAGGTGAGAAAGTTGCAGATTTAGCAAGTGAAGAGTTGTAAGTAGAGCTCTTAGCAGGAGATTGAGGGCTGAGTTGAAAGAGCTGCAGCTTCTGGTAACTTTCTGTAGAGCCAGCACTGCAAGCAACATTCAGACCCACAACCCAGAGTCATCAGTGGCCATCCTGGAACACCTGCAGCTAACCCAGGCAACTTTTCAATTCTTATAGCAAAGAACCACTCAAACCAAGTTCCTGTTGTTCATCAGATTCCAAGCTTGGAAATCAGAAGCGAGGCACATTCAAAGCATTAGTGGGAATTCAGAGGAGTTTCGACAATGTTCCCTGCCTACTGATGCCCTCACTTCTAAGCAGATCTGGGCTATCTGAGGCCTAGTTCCCAGGACACATTGAGACTCAGTGTAAAGTTAGAATAGTCAAATGTTGTACACAAAGCTTTTGATGCAAGCAGGAAGATGGGGTATGGGAGAGTTCCTGGCTATATGTGTTTGGGGAAGCTGCATCTGAAGTGTACACCAGCCCAAAGATTTGGAGGCCTTTGAAACAAAAGAGTCATCTCAGGAGCCTGGAAAGCCATTGAGATGCAGAATTCATTAAGATGCAGAGTTAAGATGCATTAAGTTGCAGCCAGCACAGAATCCTCTTTTAGAGGAGAAGTTGCACAGAGGAATGCACAAAGACTGCAATGGGAACTCAAAAAAGAACCCCCAGAAATGCAATGCTTTTCCCCAGGAAAAGCCCCCTTAACACTGTTAGGGAAGGTCCATGGAATCCAAGGTGGATGGAAGAGAAAGGAATTCATTCACTTGGACCAAGAGTTCAGGTCACCCTGGCAATACTTGGCCCTCAACAAAGGATCCTGTGTTTCTGCCCTCAGGTGTGGAAGCAAGCAAGCAGCAGTGGGTTTACACAAGCTAATTTGCAGTTAGGCCAATGAGGTTATGAGGACCAATGGCTTTGCTTAAAACTGTTCTGTGCTGCTGACTGCTCTGGTGGTCGGGGCCTCTCTGCACACAATCGGTCCACTCCTTCCTTCTCAGTCCCCAATAACTGTAAATTTCCACTAGTTTTCCTCATAACCCTTACTTGCTTAAATAATTTGGGACAAATGAGGTTATGGAAAATATCCATACTTAACCTTTCCTAAAGTGCTACTCTGTGCTCTCTCCATTCTGGAGAAGCTCTTACACACCTGTCAAAATCTGCTTTCCCTCCATTTACTTCTCCCAATAAACTGGTTTTACTTCACTATTCCTGAAATTCTTTCCTTTGAGGAAACTGCTGGGACCCAAAACTCCTGGGGAAGAGTAGGACCATAAGTTTCCTTTCCTGCAAAGAGCAATTCCTTCCTCTAGCCTGAGACCAAGACTTCCACGAAGCTTGGTGATGGGTTTCATCTCCTTCACCACACAGAACTCCGGAATGTCGGGCATAGTTGATAGCTGCCTCGGGGGCTGGCAAGACCTGAGTTCCCATGGAGTACAGGGACTCATTGCAGAATTTCATCACCTCCTTCCCCAGCTGAGAGGTGGGTAGAGAGGGAAAGTTGTAGATTTACCTTTAGAGGTTGCAGCCTCTCGCCTCCCTACTTCATATAAGGCACCTTGGGAACCCTACTCCTTCACTGTGGGGGTGCAGTTCAGTCCACTATGACAACAATTTCAAATTCTGCATGGACAAGGGAAGAGGAGTATTGATTTATTGAGTATTTAGCAAAATGCGGTAGATACACTGTGAAAGAAGCAAGCCTATTATGGCAGCAGTGCTGTAGATAGATTGTAAAGGAAACAGGCCTTGGTTTATAACATGGTAACAGTTCAGTGTAGTATCACCTTAGAGTAAATGGTGTAGGACTCTCTCAGTATTAGTGAGTGAGTTGACATGCAGCCTCTGATGAAGTTGTGCCTCACGAGGCTTATGAAAGGCCGTAAGGGGAGAGAGTTAGTCGCTTTCTCCCCCAACCGCCTCTGCCACCGGGACCCGCTGGGAAGGATTAGGACTTATAGTCTGTGATGAGCCCCTGCTCAGTGTGGGCCTGGGCCCCACCAGCCCCACGAGGTGGCAGTCAAGCCACACCTGATGTCCGCTTGATCTCTAGGCACAGGAGTTGATCCCCACCACCCGAGATCTCTCTGGGAGCCTTGGACTCAGGTTGGAGCGAGGAATTGCTTTTTGCAGGAAAGGAAAGTCAGTCCTAGGCCTTACCCAGGGTTTCCTCAGGATTCTTCCTTGCAGAAAAAGAATTTTCAGGAATCGATAAGCAGTGAAGTTTTACAGATTTTATTATGGAGGTTTTAGGATGGGGAAGGAGTAGGGGAAAGTGAGGAATGGAGTACACAACTCAAGAGGGGAGATGTGGTCTGCTCCAGAGGCAGAGAGCGAGCCCAGAGTGATTTCCAAAGAGGGCTTTGGACTGGAATGCTCTGGAATTTTATGCTGGGCCATCAAATGTTGATAGTGAGCTAAGGGCTGTGTTGAAAAAGGTGGATCCAGCAACCTCAGGGTGTGTTGTTGATTAATGGGTCCTATCAAGTCTTCATTCCTGGTTCCAAAAGATGATAATCTAATGGCACTATTCATTGCCATGCAGGCCCGCCCACCTCTTCACCACCCCCATCCCCCATCTGTTTTCTTACATCACCTCCACAAAAAAGGTCACTGTTTCACTCTGGGTCTTTAGCATGTTCAGTTTAGTAAAACGCCATAGAGGCAGCTCTGCCATTTTTCTTCCATGGTGTATGATCCAGGGCAGCAGGCAAAGAAGTTAGCATTGGAATCTATGGCAAGTCACTCCCTTGTTGCTTCAGCGATTCCAAGTCTCAGTACACTCTGAGACTGGCGATACAAGGCACACAGATGTAAGATATTCCACACTCTCAGGAAAAAAATGCTTCTATTCAGCAAGAAATCTGTGCTTTCAAAAAATGACTTTAAAACCCTTATTGCAGTGAATAAAATGAGATGTTGAGCCTATTGGTGGATTTAATCATTATTTTTATGGCAGAACTGGGAGTGTGAGAGTAGTTACAACAGTTTTTTTTTAATCTCTTTTATTAAGTCATTTATCATAAGCAAAATTCTGTTTCTAACCTTAGTTCTTTATTTGAGTTTCTAACTTATCTGGTATTTTTTGCATGTTGTATATTCCCAGTTTACATCTTTCAAGTTTATAGAAGAGCTATGCCGTTTTCTTCAGGAAAAATTGTTTAGCTGTCTAGGATAGCATTCTAGTTACGTGGGAATGAGAAGAGATGATTAGAAATTAAAACTATCAAACTGGGATGATTCCCAAGGTGTGGGAGGTGATATATCAAACTGCTCTTCCCCATGCTTCATTTTCAATATGGAATTTCTCATGGCCTCCTAATTTTTTTTACTCTGCATTCCCAGGTTCCGAATAATCAGGCCCAGAGGAGAAAATGTGTAGCTTGATCAGAGAATGGCATGTAGAATAAATGTGTGTCTGATGCTAGACCCTGCAGAATACCTTTAAAACTTCTCTTGTCTATTTTTTCTATCTAAATTATGTTGATAGGGAGCTGGAGTGATAATGCAGCATGTAGGGTGTTCGCCTTGTGTGTGGCCAACCTAGGTTTGATCTCCAGCATCCCATATGCTCCCTCAAGCACTGCCAGGAGTAATTCCTGAGTGCAGAGCTAGGAGTAACTCCTGAGCATTTCAATGTGTGACCCAAATAGAAAACAATAATAATAATAAAAATAAATAATAAGTTTTAAAAATTAACTGTGTTGATTAGACATGTCTATATACATTGCATAGGAATATCAGCAAAGCATTTATTTTTACTTCTCTGATGATAGAATTGCAGGTATTTGGTGTCCCAACTCCAAACTCACCACCAACATCAGTCTCCTTCCACCAGTGACCTACGGTCCCCTGGGTCCCCTGTGTCCTCTCTCCTGCTTCCTTAGCAAATCATTGTTTAAAAAATGACTCGTTGTAGTCTGGGTTACACAAGTGTTGCTTAAGCTAGTTTGCATAAACTTTCATAGGTTTGATACACATAGTTACTTCACCTTATGCTGCAGGAATGACCTAGACTGACCTATATTATTGCCAGTCTACCTCCATGTACTAAACACTCCACAACATCCCTCCTGTGACAGTCTCGTTTCTGTATACATGACCAAGGATTTGCCATCATTTGGTATCTCTCATTTCCTTGTCTTATTCTTCTCCATACCACAGATAAGTGAGAACATCTGGTATTTGTCTTTCTTCTTCCGAATAACTTTACATAACAAGATACCCTCTGGGTCTATTTAAAATAAACAGATGGCATGATTTCAACTTTTCTTAGTAGATGTATAGTAGTCCATCACCTATATAGATCTCAACTTCTTTATTCATTTGCCTTTAATTTTTACATTTGAGTCATTGCAAGGGGTTATTGTACCAAATGCTGCAATACGTAAGTGTGCATGTAGCTTTTCAATGAACGTTTTGTACATAGAATCTAGATCCCAAAAAGTGAAAAAAAGCAGGGTCAATTGGGAGTTCTGTTCTTACTTGGAGACATTGTCTTGCTGCTCTCTCAGGAGTTAAACCAGACAACATTCCCACCAGCAGTGAATGACAGTTTCTTTTTTAACCACATCCCACCATCACTAGTTGTTTCCCATATTCTTGCTGTGTGGCGCTCTTGCTGGTGTGAGAGTGTCATTTCTTTTGTCTTGTAAAAGCCTTTCATTTGTTTTTGTTGTTTTTGCCAGTGGGGAATCCCATCATTAAAAACACTTTGTGGTTTGAACTAGACCTTAAGTGTTCTGCCTACAATTTACTCAATTCAACAAATACATATAAAAAGCAAATACTTAAAAATATAGCAGTAAAGAAAATAGGAAAATATTAGTAATGCATTATCCTTTATTATTAATATATAAGACACTATGCCTGAGCTATAATCACTTGATCACTTG
Source organism: Cryptotis parvus (assembly GCA_021461705.1). NCBI lineage: Eukaryota > Metazoa > Chordata > Mammalia > Eulipotyphla > Soricidae > Cryptotis > Cryptotis parvus. Next base: position 37,581 of record JAJIBD010032337.1, read on the forward strand.
ACATCCTGTTATTCATCAATTTGCTGGAGCGGGTGCCAGTAACATTTCCTTTTGACCCTATCTTGTACCAGTGTAGCCCAATGGCATCTTCTTGCTTCAGGAATAGAAAGAGCCTCAACCGTTCATTCAGGGTCTTGACGAAGAAGTTTGACCATCTTGTAGGTGGGCAGCCACGTGATCTTTTTAAGTCCCGTCAGATCCAGTCGGTAATGGCTCTAGTCCAGCGGTCATCTCCAAATCGCATTCCATGTCCAGCCCATCTGATTTTCGATGCCTTGGCAAACGAGACAGCATCCCTGATTCTGGAATGTCAGCAGAGGTTGGTACTCCGGATTCCTTCTCTCACTTGAGTGAGGCATGATATTCCAAGCATGTCTCTTTCAATTCCTCTTTAGGAGACCGAATGCGTTCTCATCCTGCTTTCCTAGGGCCCAGGTCTCTGAGATGTGTATTAATGCAGGAGAATGGTGGAGTCGAAAAGATGTGCCAGGAGCCAGAGGTTCTTTTTCCTTTTAGCTATTTCTTTGATGCCTTTGAAGGCATTCTATGCCACTATCTTCCTCCTATGCAGCTCAGGTTTTAGGTCGTAAATCACATTGACTTCTCGACCTACATATAACTGCTGCATTCAGAGGTGTTTGTTCCATTGAGAGTGAATGGGGCCTCTGGAACTAGTTCATTTTTCATGAACACTTTTTGTTGAGATTCAGCTGTAGACCTATTTTTCCACATTCTTGGTCGAAGTCAACCAAGAATGTGCCACTTGGCTAATCTTTACTATAATACTATTATATTAATATAACTTTTATTGCCATTCTTCTAGAATCTTATTCCTTTCATGTTCATTGTATCTGTTTACTTGCAAGTGTAAGATGGACCTTCTACAGAACCTTTCCTAGTCATCCCACAGAATGGTATCATTTTATTGTTTTTCTGTGGTAATGCTTATAATAATGATACTGGCACTGGAATTCTAGACTTAGCAATGGAATTGTTTCCCATTATAACCACAGTGCTCATAGCTTTTTCAGGTTGATTGCCTATCATAGCAATCCACTTAATGTTGCAGGCAATCAACATCTAGCTCTCTGCAGATTCAAATAAAATTTTGAGGTTGTTAAATATGTTTTGGACTTCAGTATGCACCTTCCAGCTCTACGTTTTCTAGTCCCCAGTCTTCTGTTCTCCACCCCACCCTCCACTACCACCATATGTATTGTCCGCCATGCCTGAAAATCTGATACCATTCACCTACTCTGTGACTCCTTGGCTTGGACCAGAAACATAAATATATAAGCATCATGATCCAAATTTTGGGAGAGGGATTGCATTCCCACCATATAAACAATTATTAAAGGATTCAAACTTGCTTTCTGTAAGGTGAGTTGAGGTTTAGTGGGACCTTGGACTTCATACAGGGTAGAGATGTGAGAACTATTTGAAAATTAGACATAAAGTTACAAACACACAAGTAGATATAAGTCTTTTAGAATGGGGAAAAAGAATACAACAGATTAAGTTCTGGAGAATATAAGGCACAGATCATTTATTTTCTGTGATCCAATTAGGCAATTTTTCAGAAATATTGATACTTTGAGATTAGAATTTGGTTACCTTTGCTGGGAGAGGAATCCTAGCAACATACTTTCTCTTGGTAACCTCACAAGTCAGAGATCCTAAGGCTGGAATCTCATTAGCTTTTCCTTCTAGTTTGGAAAAGAAATGTTTGGAAGAGAAATGCCTGGTATATATGGAGACACACTAGACTGCTTGCTCTAGTCCGTGGAAAATAGTAGAAGAGTTTAAGACACTTCCCTTGCATGTACTTTAATTCCTGGCAGCTCATGTTCTCCTTTAGCACCACCAGGAGTGATCCCTGAGCACAGTCAGGATTATGCACTGAGCGCTGTCAGATATGGCTCAAACGTTCCCCTCCCCCAAATACTCTACATTTTTAACTCATTCTACCTTTTTATGGCTCTCACATAACTTTCAGATAGAAAATACAATATTCTGACTTAATTTTTATGGCTCTCACATAACTTTCAGATAGAAAATACAATATTCTGACTTAATTTACTTTCAAAAGAAGTTTCTGATTTAAACAAAGGATAAGGCTCAGTTTTGGAACTAAGAATTCACTCACCTATTAAACATGACTATTTTGAAGTTTTGCTATGAGTCAGAACCCATCTCTCTCTCTCTCTATAAAGAGAGATATAGACATAAATATAGAAATGTTACCATCCCTCATGCAAAAGAAACTGGTCAAAAACCATCAACCACACAAGTAAATATAAATTCAGCTATGAGGAATGTGAAAGACAGACAATATTCTGAGGTCAGATAATAGATGAGAACATACAATTTGGGAACCAGGGTTGTTTACGTGATCGCCTGCATTTAATTTGGTTTTAGTGATTTTTTTTTTGTCTATTTGGGTCACACCCAGTGATGCTCAGGGGTTACTTCTGGCTCTGCACTCAAGAATCGCTCCTCGTGGTGCAAGGGGGATCATAAGGGATGTCAGAAATAGAACCCAGGTTGGTGGTCCCAGGACAGGCAAATACCTGACCTTCCGCTATGGTCCCTCAATTTGTTTTTGATGGTCTGGGGATGTGTGTCACAGTCATCAAGAAAGCAGATGTTTTATATGTTTTATTTGATATTTAGTACTTCAGTAATTCAGAAAAGATTTGATAGGAATGGGGGATATTGAATTAGTCTAAAGAATAAAGACTATTGCTGCACAGTACCTCTGAATTTCTGGTATAGAATTAATAATAGTTTATAATAGTTTTCATAACAAGAAGTCACTAGTCATCTACTTACTCCTATGCTATCCACTTCATTTGTGCTGGCCCCATGTGTCATGGGTGTATGCAAGACATGATTGGTCTAAATTGAAGAATACTGCTGGTATCTATTAGAGTCTTTAGACTTGCTGCATAATAATTCTCAAAATATAAAAGGAGGCAGAATTTTTTTATTTGTGACATTTTTTAAATTGTTTTATTATACCACCATAAGATATACAATTACAAAGATGTTCATAAGATGTTAATATTTGTGTTTTTGTCATACAGTGTTCAATACCTATCCCTCCACCAGTGCCCATTTCCCACCACCAATGTCCCAGATTCCCTCCTCCCTCCCTAGCCCTCCTCCATGGCAGGTTCTTTACTTCTTTCCCTTTCTCTCTATCTCTTTCTCTTTTCCTTCCCTTCCACATTGTAGATTATAGTACATACATTAAAAGGTTGTCATGTGTATCATTTTGCCTGCATTTAATGCTCAGTTCTAGGTTGGTATTAGCATTTTCGACAATTGTTAGCACACTGTTCCATTCTCTGTCTTACCTAGCCTCTGACTCCCACAAATTTGTGATAATTTCCACTTTTGACAAGGCCTCCTGATCCATGTTTCACTTGACCTTGGGTATTGGTATAGTAATATGTACATATTATGTACATATTTATATATATGTAAATATATATAAATTGGTATAGCAATATGTACATATATATGTACATATATATAAATATGTACATATATATAAATGTCATGCAAATAAAAGCAGTCATTCTATATCTGTCTCACTCCTTCTGGCTAATTTCATTCAACATGATCCTCTCCGTGTCCATCCATTTATAGGCAAATTTTATAACTTCATTTTTCCTAACAGCTGCATAGAATTCCATTGTGTAGATGTACCAAAGCTTCTTTATTCAGTGATCGATTCTTGGGCACTCTGTTTGTTTCAGATTCTGGCTATTGTGAGTAGTGCTGCTATGAACATAAAAGTAGGGATGGTGTTTCTGCTGTGTATTTTAGGCTTCCTAGGGTATATCCCCAGGAGTGGTATGGCTGGGTCAAATGGGAGTTCAATTTCTAGTCTTTGGAGGAATATCCATATTGTTTTCCAGAAAGACTGTACCAGCCAGCATTCCCACCAACAATGGATGAGTGTCCCCTTTTCCCCCACATCCACGCCAGCACTTGTTGTTCTTGCTCTTTTGGATATGTGCCAGTCTCTGTGCTGTAAAATGATATCTCATTGTTGTTTTGATTTGTATCTCTCTGATGATTAATGATGATGAGCATTTTTTCATATTGTTTTGGGCCATTTGAATTTCTTCCTTGTTGAAGCTTCTGTTCATTTCTTCTCCCCCATTTTTTGATGGGCTTGTTTTCTTCTTATAAAGTTCTATCATTGCCTGATATATCCTGGATAGTAACCCCTTATCAGATGGGTATTGGGTGAATATTCTTTCCCATTCTGTGGACTGTCTTTGTATCTTGGTCACTATTTCTTTTGAGATGCAGAAGCTTTTAGTTTTATGTAGTCCCATATGTTTATCTTTTCTTCTAGTTGCTTTGTTAGTGATGTTTCACCTTTAAAGATGCCTTTAGCTTCAATGTCGTGGAGGGTTTTTTCCTATATTTTCTTCAATGTGCTTTATAAATTCAGGTCTGATATTGAGATCTTTAATCCGTTTTGATCTTACCTTTTGTGCATGGTGTTAGACAGAGGTCCAAATTCATTTTTTTTACATGTTGCTGCCCAGTTTTTCCAACACCACTTGTTGAAAAGGCTTTCCTTATTTTGGCCTCTTTTTTGGGGGGTCACACCCAGCAATGCTCAAGGGTTTCTCCTAGCTCTGTACTCAGGAATTACTCCTGGCAGTGCTCGGGGGACTATATGGGATGCCGGGGATCTAACCCACGGGCCGGCCGCATGCAAGGCAAATGCCCTACACGCTGGGCTATCACTCTGGCCCCCATTTTGGCCTCTTTACACCTTTATCAAAGATTAAATGATCATGTGTTTGAGGTTAGATGTCAGGATACTTAATAATATTTCATAGGTCCACAGGTCTGTTTTGATTCCAATACCACACAGTTTTAATTACGACTGCCTTGTAGTACAATTTGAAGTTGGGAAAGGTGATGCCTCCCATCTTTTTTCCTGAATTTGCTTTATCTATCTATGGGGGTTTATTGTTCCATACAAATTTCAGCAGTGTTTGGTCAATTTCTTTGAAGAATGTATTTGTGACCTTTTTATATTTTATATTAAAGCAACAGTTTTGATATATTAGGTTAAGTGAAACCCAGTACTAAAATGATTCCTTTATACTTTACAAAGTATAAAGGAATCTGATTCCTTTATACTTTCATTAACTGTGTAAACTAGTAAATATACAATTCTATACAGTGTGTCACTCAAAAATACACAGCTGCATATACTATGCTTAATTATAGAATAAGCAAGCGCTTACCTGAAGTTTGTCCTTGGGACTTGTCTGGTGTTTCTACGTGACAGCCCAGCTCAGTGGTGGTCATCAGACCGGACTTGAAGGTCACTCTTCATGGGCCTCAAAACAGACCCAGACATCTAGGCTGGCATCTCACTACAGTTCAGACCTAAGGTTATTATAATATTCCTTGTCTGCTGACTCTTGTATCCAACAGCTCTATGAGTCTAGACTATATATTTGCTTCCCTTAGGCCCTGAATGTGTGTTACACTTTTTTCTTGAATTTAGGGAGATTCTAGAAACTGTTCTGCAAATAAATATTATGTAGGCAGCTGTTTTTCCAGAACAACTATTGGGAATGGCACTGAAGTATAAGAACTTTTCAGGTCCTAGAAAAGTATTGGGATGGGGGAAATGTGAGTGTAGCGTCCTTGGGTCTTTCGAACAGGCAATACCTACTGAAAGATTCAGAACTGGCTTCAATTTAGGTTCCTGCCGCTATGGTGTATCTCTCATCATGAACTCAGGAAGAAACCTCTGAAAGGAATAGTAAAAGATAAGCATGGTGACAGACATGTGTCTTCAAGCGAGTTACAGTTTTAGAAACACTTCCTGTCGGGGAAGCTGCCCTGGTCCCCGACAGTGTCGGGCAGAGGTTTTCTTCTACCTCCGAGGACACCGAGAGAACAGATGAAAACTCACGAGTCCGGGTGCAGTTCCAAAAAATGCTTTTAATAGTACAAAAGCTCTTCCACCGCACTCCAATATAATGAACAAACTCTAGCTCTGGTCTGAACTTAGACCATACAAAAGAGCCTAAGTCTCCCACCAAAGAGAGAGGATCTCACCCGAGCTGAGTCCTACCCAGAATAAGGAGCAAAAGGCCAAAGAGCAAAAGCCAGGAGACTGGAGCCCGGCTCGCTCGAGCCCAGCTGCGATGGGATCCCAAGGAGGGCAGATGGGTTTGGGTGTTGGCCCATCGCCTCTGGGGGTCCGGAAGCAGCCAGATGAAACTCGCCCATCACACTAGCCACCATCTTGCTTCGGCGCTGGAAACTGACCACGACCAGATCAACTCAGCAAGACCAGTTCGAGCCCAGGTAGGCAGCTCCCAGAAGCGGGAATCACTGGGAATTCGCCAGATGGAGTCAGGGTTAGCCCTCCCCTCCTCCATTTTGCGAGCCTGGTGGACCCGCCCAGGAACTCCTGGGAACCGGTAGCGAGCCGCAGCGGCTGGGAGACTGGGCCCGGCTCGCCCGAGCCCAGCTGACGATGGGATCCCAAGGAGGGCAGATGGGTTTTGGGTGTTGGCCCATCGCCTCTGGGGGTCCCGGAAGCAGCCAGATGAAACCTCGCCCATCACACTAGCCACCATCTTCGCTGTCCGACGCTGAGAAACTGACCCATGACCAGATCAACCAGCAAGACCAGTTCGAGCTCAGGTGGCGGCTCCCAGAGCGGGAATCACTGGGAATTCGCCAGATGGAGTCAGGGTTAAGCCACTCCCCCTCCTCCATTTTCGAGCCTGGTGGACCCGCCCAGGAACGCCTGGGAACCAGTATGCAGAGCCCAGCGGCTGGGGAGACTGGAGCCGCGCCCCGAGCCCAGCTGCGTGGGATCCCAAGGAGGGCGATGGGTTTTGGGTGTTGGCCCATCGCCTCTGGGGGTCCCGGAAGCAGCCAGATGAAACTCGCCCATCACACTAGCCACCATCTCGCTGTCGGGCTGGAAACGACCCATGACCAGATCAACTCAGCAAGACCAGTTCGAGCCAATCGCGCGGCGCGCGCGCGGTCCCTAAAATAGTGAAACAGTAATGTCATTTAATGCACTGTATTCCACGAAGAGCAGGAAAGTTTGCGGGAAGGAGATATAGAGACGAAGGGAAATGACATACAGAATCTACCGGGTGGTTGGGTGCGGGGGGGGGGGGGGGGTGGGGACTTGGTGATGGTAGATGGGTTTGGGTGGAGGGATGGGTGTTGGAACACTGTGGATCCAAAACTCTACATGAGCATCTTTCAATTGTATGTCTAAAATGGTGTAATGATATTTGGGGAAAATAAAATTAAAAAAAAAAAAAAAAAAGCAAAAAGCCAAAAGCAAAAGGCCGAGGAGCCAAAAGCCACAGGAGCCAAAAGCCAAAAGCTAAAAGGTCAAAGGGGCCCCAAGTCAGTCCCCTCATGTACACCAAAGTAATCCAGGGAGGGTCCTGTCAACAAAGAACTCTAAACAGAGTGTAGTGCCACACCCTATTGCAGGTATAAACAAAGGTTATGCCAAGGTCTAATCCTTTCTACCAAGATTATCTCTTATGTAAAACACTGGAGAGAGGGGCTGGGTATAAAGTAATACATCTGAACTTCATGAGCTTCATGTAATCTAGATGGTACCCACAAGGTCCTTCTTATTATTATCTGCACCAGGGTGATTCTGAGTATCTTGTTCTCCTGTACTGAAAGGATCACACTTGCCTGCTTAGAGCAAACTAGTATGATCCTTCCTATAGTCTTCCTATAGTCTCAACGTAGCCAGGGTGGTAGTCTCCTGGTAAATTCTAACTGTCCCACACTGGGTGCAGTGGGTATAAAGAGGAGCTGTGCCCAATCTAGAAAACATAGAAGTCTTCATAGATGTATAAGTCAGAAGTTATTCAATCAAGGTGACTTCTGTAACTGCCATACCCTCTAGCAGTGTTTACATAGAAGAGAGGTCTCATTAGAATGAACCTTGACAAGTAGATTAAGCTGGGAGTGGGCAAAACAACAAAGCTCCCAGGTTAGCTAAACCTGTCCTCCAACACTTCCCATTAAAATTTTTATCAGTATTGGCATATTCTATATGATATATATGAGAAATGTCAATCCCAAGCCTGGGTCGTCAGATTTCCACCCTATACAGAAGCCTATTTCAAGCCCAGATATACTGAACCAGAGACACATATACATGGTGCAGTGCTACTACTGACTCTACCTGTTGCCTGTGGCCATGCAGTTTATCAGTAAATTAGTGAACTGGGAGGCTACCTACTACCAAGAATATATTCCACCACACGGCAGAGCCTGGCAAGCTACCCATGTCATATTCAATATTCCAAGAACAGTAACAATGGTGGACCTCATTCCTATGACCTTAATGAATAGTTTGAGGCTCTTTGTGTTCCTGTAGTGAGCATATGCTCTAGGACTACACTAGCTCGAGACATGGAGGAATGGAGACGTTGCTGGTGCCTGCTCAGGCAAATCGATGAACAATGGAAAGACAAGTGACAAGAGACAAGGCATATCCTTATCTTGACTAAAGGATTTCTACAGTCATGAATATTTATAGGTGCCTTTCATAGGATACAATTAAGTGGCTCTTACTTCAAGGACAATTATGAACACATTTTTTGATCATTCTTTCTAGAGTCTAATAAAATGAGCAATTCCTGATGTAGGTGAAGAATGCAATTAGATCAGTGCTTAAAATCAGGAGCACACACCTATTATCTGCAGGGGTTCTGCAGCTTTCTTCCATAAGCAGAATTTAGTTCTGGCTTCGTGGGTATCATGGAGAAGAGGACAGACACCAAATAGAGTGACTGTACTTAGTGTGGTCCATGAATTCCAAGACTTGCCTTGAACTTAGATCATTTCTGAGTTGTGATACATTTCCTTTTCTTGTGTCCTTTTATTGTGCCCTCCAAGAGAGTCGCCCAAAACTTTTTACACCTACATAATTGTTCTTTAACCTAAACTGCTTCCAGAAAAGACAACAAACCAACTACTATTTCAGCTTGAGTTTTTCAATTCAGTTTCATATGGATTTTTAAAAGACCTGTATCACTTCCAGCTCATTACATCTCAAGACACATTATCAAATGTAAAACTTAAGTTTGAGAATAGGGAATTTAAGTACCTTCCTGAAAGAACAACTTGTCTGGATATGATAACACCTTGTTAAAATGAATAGATCCTTGTCTTAGCTGCTAAGTAAGTTAATGTTCCTTTGAAATATTATCCATTTGGGAAACGGCAGGAATAAGTCTTTCCCTCGTGTAACTCTAGTTTCAAGGAGATTATGATGTATTAAAATGATTTTAAGTCACTTTTAAACTGTTCTCAAATCCTAGAGTGTAGTATCCAAGTGTCTTTAAAGGGCAGGTAGACTTTCCACATGCTGACTCATCCTGGACAGATCTCGTCCAGGTTTTCTAGTTCCTGCCAGAGTATACACAGACCAGTGAGTTCTATCTTCACAGCACATTCTGTTGAAGTGTGCTCCATCCTCATCATCTTCTCATTCTTCTCTCTGAAACTAACTGCTATTCATTTTCTTTGATGTCCACCCACCCTTCCACTCTTCTGGGAAAATGCCCAAATCCACTGGCTTTTGTTATTTTCCTTAATCCTACTCCAGTATGGAATTGCATTTGAGATAAATGCTTCAATTTCTTTGTGTTTGTTGCATCAAGTTATCTGGGTTGGAAGGGCAGTATATAAAAATAATATTTGGTTTGTGACTGCTAGAGAGAAGCTTTAAGAATCCTTCCTTGGTACCCGATATTCTAATTGCACACAGCTTAGACTCAGCCTCTCTGGAACTGTAATTGCAATATTTGAGGTCTCAGCTGCTGGTGGAGAGATGCCTTCGAACCCTGTGTTTGACTTCTAGTGCATTTCCATCCTATAGAAGCTCTAATATAAGGATCCATCTAAACTAAAGGGCATCGTGCCTGATATTCATGGTCTCATTCTGGGCTTTGATTCAATTGTTGTGTTTCTCCTATTGTCTGGAAATGAATAGTTATGGTGGAAAGCTTTGAAACCGAAAAACAAGTCATTTATTTTGATGAGTAGCATCTTTTAAACAGAACTGTAATCCAAGCATACATCTCTAAGCCCCATTAAGACCAATAAAATGTTTGTAAGTTGAATTAAGTGACTATTCTTTATCTCTAACATAGTGTAAGTTGACTTAAGGAATAAACCATTGTCTCAGTTATGGATACCATAGCTTGCAAAACAGGCAATAGATCAGTAAATTTAGTGTCGCATTTGAAACGGCTTTGATATAGACACAATTTCTCTCCATATCCTTATTGTATTGAAGCACCATTTTCTACTTTATAAATGTAGTATTCTAACAAAATGTAAGGATGTTTGAGGTTAAAAAAATCTGCAATTAGAATAGATATGGAGTATTAATGACTATGTTGGTGTGTGCACTGCAATGCAAAATATCTTCACTTGTGCTTATAAGAAATTATGCTTTCAAATGCTGAGTTCAGTTGACAAAGAAAAAATATATAAATGAAACTCAAATACTGTAAGTAAGAACAGGATGTTCAGTGCAATTTATCCCCATGGGCTTCTTTGAATGAACCCACTTCTTCAATGATGGGTAGAGTTGTCAGTATTGACAAGAATATGCTGGGGAAGTGAAAACTAACTTGTGCTCACCAATGTTTAACTGACAGTGCCACAATGCCTACAGGAATAACATGTAAAAGGTGTGTTACAATTCATATCATGATTTTGTGGTTCAATAATTTGTCTTCATAAAATACCAAAGACAGCTAGTATTCTGTTGTTCCTGTGAGTGAAAGACGATATGCTTGCAATATGTTTTTTTTTTGGGGGGGGTTGCTAGCTATATTTGTGTACACATTATTTGTAATCGAGTTCATGTATGAATAGCTAAACTATGGACATGAGCATTAAGCTGAAAATCAGAACAAATTCTCCATTTTTACAGTCTTAAAAGGAGAATTTAGATATATATAATAATGAGTCTTGGTGAATGATTGTTTAAAATAAAAGTCAAGACTAGTTATGACTCAAAGAGAAAAACCATAACACCAAGAGATTATGATATTACTTGATCAATTTATTTGTTCAGAAGAAAATAACAGAGAAAAATACCAAACTGAGGGCACAAGATTTTTAATTTAATGCTATCTGGATTTCTTGGTGAGCTATCTTCCTTCTGGGTGTGTGTTCTTGAGTACAGATTATTTGGACTGCTTTAAACATACTCTCATTATTCATGGGTATGCTATAAACAAGTCTCCAAATTTATGACAACTAGCCAATAGATTACTCTTATTTTAAAAGCTCACGTTTTACTCCATAAATTTTAATAAAGTTCAAATTTAGAGTCTTCCATGTGAAGATTTCAACCAGTTTCTTTCATCCTGCCTGTGATAGAAACCAGAGATGAGTGCAAAGTACTTGTTCTGAAGCACAATCCAGTTGTTTATTCAGTCAACATATATATATATATATATATATATATATATATACATATATATATATATGTATATATATAGAGAGAGAGCAGTTGGGATTTAAAGATAGATATGTGAAGTTTATATATATTCAGTTACATTTCACAAAAACTCAAGATGGAATACTAATCAGGCAAGCAAAATGGCCTCCTAAAGACCTGTTCTTTAATTCCTGACAATCCCTTTATTTCAAGTAGTTACATTAGCCCATCTCAATAAAGGAAAACAGTTCAATGAGGTCTTTCCTCATCTTCACAAAATAAAGTATGGCTTTTATTTCATAGTTTGTTATGTCTTTATTTTAGCACTAGGTGTTATCTATTTCATTAGTACTTTTCTATGTACTCTGTTCCAGATATCTGAAGTCACATATAATTTTCTAAATAAATCCTATCCTATTTCACCAGTTTTGTAAAAGCAGAATAATTACCTATCTGCTGAATAAAAAATAAATTTGTTACAATAGATTTTTCTTATCTCTTCCTTAACATTTCCCCCTTTCAAAATAGTGGTGAAATACTATTTCATATGCTGCTCCAAAAATAGTATACCAATTTTTTTAATAATACAATTATTGCAGAGAAGTAAATTGTTTTCCAAATGCAGGGGCCAGAGAGAATACAGTGGATTGAGTACTTGTCTTGCATGTGACTGACCTAGGTTCAATCTCTGATATCTCATTATGATCTGCTGAGTCCACCAGGAGTGATCCCTGGACCAGGAGTAAGTCCTGAACCACTTAAGGATTGCCCTAAACCCTCGCCCCTAATCAAAAATCAAAAATATTCACAGCACATTTTGTACAATTTTACATTGAAATATTTTGTTCCATTTGATGAAGGAAGCAAAATGTTTCAAACTGAATTTTTAAACTAATTTTCTCCTTTTTAGTTATTCAGTTGTGCTCATAATTTATTATAATAATTAATTCTTTATAATTATTTAGACGTAATTATTCTTTATAATTATTAGACAATTATTCTTTAATTATTTAGACATGTTCATAAATTAAGTAATGAAATGCATAATGACTTCTTAGAGATAACTCTAAAATTATGAATTAGTGAAGTTTGGGACCCGAGCAATAGCCCAGCGGGTAGGGCCTTGCACTCAGCAGGCCCATGCCGGCCCGGGTTCGATCCCCGGCATCCCATATGGTTCCCCGAGCACCGCCAGGGAGTAATTCCTGAGTGCAGAACCAGGGGTAACCCCTCGGCATTGCCAGGTGTGACCCAAAAAGCAAAAAAAAAAAATTAGTGAAGTTTATAAGTTTTCATTTGTCATAGGATTTTAAACTTCATTTCTAACAAGATTAAATACATATTTTTAACTTTAAAAATGAGTAAATAAAAATCAGATTTATGCTAAATGTAGATAACTATGCATAGTTATATAGATACTTCCAAAAAGTACAAACCTGAAAGTAAAATAGCAATTAAGATGATTAACATCTAATTTAATCACGCTAAGCCTTATCTTCATAATAAACCAATTTGTTAGTAAGGTCTACCTAAATTTCAACATGTTATTATGATCTACACAAATTTATTAGTGATATAATTGAATGTCAGATAATTAGTAAATTTTTCTGCATATTTTAAATATTAAAAACAAGCATTCTCTGAATTAAATCCACAACATGTAAGAGAGAGAGAAAGAGAGAGAGAGAGAGAGAGAGAAAGAGAGAAAAGAGATAGAGAACCTGCCATGGAGGCAGGCTAGGGGAGGGGGAGAGTATTGGGGACATTGGTGATGGGAGGTGGGCACTGGTGGAGGGATGGGTGCTGGACCCTATTTGGCTAAAACCCAAACATGAACATTTTTGTAATTGTCAAAAAATAAATTGATTAATTAAAAAAAAACTAATTTTCCTACAGAAAAAAGAAAAGATATCACGGCTTATTAAAGGTGAGACTCAGTAATTCCTAAAGCGTTGTCTTAAATCAGAGATTTAGAACTTTCCTGAGAAAGAATGCCTTTGGTAGTGAATAGTCATTAAATATTTGATATAATGAGGCAATATATCCTCATTGTCTGCTCAACTCATGTGTTTGCCAATAGGACAATATTGAATTAGATAATCATCCCAAAAACATTTCACCTAGACCCACAAAGTTCCTTGAGGACAGACAGAAATATCAGCCTGTCTTTTTTATTGTTGGAACATAGACCTGTCTCAAGAAATCCACCCTCACACTACCAGCCATTCTTATAATGCTTATCAGGGTGTTCCGACATTTCCCAAGGTGTCAGAACAGCCTTGGAATCAACTAATTTGAATACTAAGTGCTCTACGATGAAATCATTGTTGTCTCATTTGTTGTATCGCAAACATTCTCACAGACTGCTCATGAGAGGAGAATGCTCGTGTTTACAAGGTGCTGGGAGAGATGCATGGGCTCACATACCCTCGCTGAAGGTACAGGCTTTGCATTTTTAAGTTTATATGGACAGCATAATGAAGCATTTCATACTAAGCTAAAGCAAAGTGGTCCTACTTTAATCGACTCTTTTCCTTTTAAAATATAAGTGTTTGATTATGCTTCAAACAAAATAGTTAATTGCAAAGTATTTCTTATGTAGCCTCAAATTTTCTTTTTTTAGGCCCAACACACTGGATAAACAGAAACACCTCTGCTTAAACTTACATAAGCATATCAAGAATGAAAGAGCGCCCCATTTCTGTCTGCTTATAGTTCTTTCAGGAACTCGTTGAGCAATAAAGTCCCTAAGGTTTATGCAGGAACACAGTCACAAAAATGCTTTTTTGGACTTTGCACAGTTCAGAAGCAAAACCAGAGGTCGCACACCCGCTAGCAAATCTGCTTCATATTCAGAAATCTCTTACAATGACCATGGCAATTGCCAGAAGAAGTCGTGCTCAATAAACGCAAAGGGGTCTATGGAAATGCCAACATTTTCATTTTGTTTTGATGCCCTTCTCAGAGAATAACAATGTTCAGCTTAGTTTTTTTTTTATTTGTAGTGCCCTTTGGGAAAGAACATTTTCTCTTTTAAAAGCCACACAAAGCTTAAGTTAGGCAGTTTCATTGTTCTCTCTCTCTCTCTCTCTCAGGAAGCTAACAAAAAGAAATAATGTATTACTTAATGAAGCTATTCATTGCTTAATAAAAATAAGAATTAGTAACAATAACTGTTATAGTTGTACTCAAATTAACCTTTTCTTCAGTTTTAGCATAGAAGTTGCTCTGAGGTATTACACTTCTACTAGAGTTTTCCTTACAAATAAAACTAATGATACAAAAAGAAAGATGCTTATTTCATTGTTCTTTAAATTATTTTCACCATAATTTAGGTAACAGCAGCGTTAACTTGTGGTTTTATGTTCAAAGCTCTTGTAGCTCAGAACCACCAAAGAGCCCTTGTCATTTCCAATCTGCCTCTTCCTGTCTCCCCCACAGCCTCTCCACTGCTTCATTGCTTGACAGTCTCTGTATTGGATTCAAGTCCCAATGTCTGTCACCATTTGATATCTCTGTACCTTTGTCTCTCTCCACACCACAGATGAGTGAGATCACCTGGCATCTGTCCACCATCTGACTTGCTTTCCTTAGATGATACCCTCCTGTACTACCCAAGCAGAAGGAATAAGCATTATTTTCTATTTTCTTATATAGTATTCCATTGTGTCAATATGCAAAAACTTCTCTATGCATACTTCTACTGTTGGCCATTTGATTTATTTTCCCATATCCTGACTGTTGTGCTGAGCACTGTAATGACAGTAATTGGTGTGCATAAATCTTTACAAATGAATATTTTGAGGTTTGGAGGCATATTCTGAGAAGTGGAATTGCTGGGACATCTGGAAGTTCTGTTCTCATTTCTTGAGAAAACTCCATACTGTGTTCTATATAGTCTGACCAGGCAGCATTTGCACCAACAGTGAATGAGAGTTCTTTGTCAACATATTTCCACCAACACTGATGTTTCAAATCTTTGGATATATGTTAAGTCACTGGTGGTGTGACATGGTCTTATTGGAACTCATTGTGAGTTTGCATTTTCCTAATTAATGATGACATGAACTATTTCTGTAGTCTCTCAGAGACTAACAGACATGGGGCAGAGTTGCTACTGGCTCTCCCTGTGCCCAGCCGCTCACGAGACACCCGGGAGGGAAGGCGGGTTCTAGCCCTGGCCCGCCACCCCAGCAGAGCATTGCAACAAGCCAGACGACCTCCCACTCCATGAGGGCCTCCATTTTCCACATCTGGACTTCCCTCTCGTCAGAACTCCACCCAGCAGACCAGCTTATCACAGCCCGGCTTGCAGTTCATCAATAAATGCTGGATTTAGAGATGATTGTGCTACCCACACGGCAGAGCCTGGCAAGCTACCCAAGTCGTATTTGCTTTGCCAAATATCAGTAACAATTATAGACCTCATTCCCATGACCTGATGGAATGGTTTGAGGCTCTTTATGTTCCTGGAGCAAGTAGGTGCCCTTGGGCTCTACTAGCATGAGACAGAACATATGGAGATGTTACTGGTGGCCCCTCGAAAAAAATCGATGATTAACGGGAAGACAGTGATACAGTGATGAAATATTTCATATGGCTACGAGCCATCTGTAAGTGTTCTCCCAGGAAGCTTCTGCTCATCTCTTCTCCCCATAGTTTGAGGGTCATATCCAGCTGTACTCAGGGATTACTTCTGGTCCAGCCTGTAATGCAAAGCACAAGCAGAGTGTATTTAAGCCAACTAACTGGGATCAAGCTCTTAGGCCAAAGCAAGACCCCAAATAAGGGGATGCTTTAGATTATATAGCCACTATTTGCATCATAAATTGAGCAAACTTATATTCAAAGAAGAACATAATTTAAAGAAAGCATCATTCAAGTTGAACAAACAGGTTGTATTGATATGTCCCAGGATGTTTTAAACGTCAGTATGCCCAGCCTGCACCCTAACAGTTTCCAGATAACACAAGGGGTAGTGAAACTGTTACTTTTCAAGGCTAGGGGGCTGAGCCTGCCCAGATGTTCTTTCCAAGGCTGAATGGGGGGGTGATGACATGCCCCTACAGCAGCCAGCATCATGGAGGCCCTATGACTCATCGAACCAGTCTTTTGCTGTTTTCTTGTCTAACAGGCTAAGTACAAGGCAAGCATGCTTCCTACTGTTCTATCTCTTCAGCCCTCAATCCCCCCAATTTTATTTTTTTTTTTGCTTTTTGGGTCACACCTGGAGATGCTTAGGGGTTACTCCTGGCTCTGCACTCAGGAATTACTCCTAGCGGTTGCGGGGATTGAACCCTGGCCGGCACAGGCCAGCTGCGTGCAAGGCAAACACCCTACCTGCTGGACTATCGCTCTGGCCCCCAGTCCCCCACTTTTTGATGGAGATATTATTTATATTGTTGCAGAAATTTGTGACATTATTTATTTGGACATTAACCCATTAACTGATGCTTCAACTGCAAATAGCTCTCAATTCACTAGGGTGTCTTGATTTTAGTCTGAGTTTGTCATTGAAAATGTTTTTATTTGATTTTTTCTGTTGCTTTTTTTTTCAAATTTTTTATCAGTAATGTCCAATTTTTAAACACAAATCTGAGATTCATGTCCTGGTGAGTTTTGCCTATGCTTTCCTCAGTATGTTTCATAGTTTCTCATACTATGAATATAATCTTATAGTCTATAATCCACTTATAGAATGAACTTTTATGCAGGATATGAGATATGGATCCTGTTTATTTCTTTTTATCTGTGGCTGTCCAGTTTTCCCAACACCATATCCTTGCTACACTTTCTGCAACCAGGTTCATTTTTCTTAGATTAATTGTACATAACATTTGTAGTAGTCTCCAGGATCCTAATTCTCATCTATTTTTATGAGAGTGTCTTCAGGCATCATGGGTTTATTTATTAAGGCATTACAGTAAAATTTTACTTGATCACTTGATCACTTAACATCTGGTTATTCATCGATCTGCTCGAGCGGGCACCAGTAACATTTCCATTAGACCCTATCACGCGCCAGTGTGGCTCAATGGCATCTGCTTGCTTCAGGAATACAAAGAGCCTCAAAATATTCATTCAGGGTCTTGACAAGGAAGTCTGACCATCTTGTAGGTGGGCAGCCACGTGATCTTTTGACATCCCGTGAGATCCAGTCGGTAACGTCTCTAGTCCAGCGGTTGTCTCCAAATCGCATTACATGTCCAGCCCATCTGATTTTCGATGCCTTGGCAAACAAGAAAGCATCCCTGACTCTGGAACAGCGATGGAGGTCAGAGCTCCGATTCCTTCTTTCACTTGCGTGAGGTGTGATATTCCAAGCATAGCAGTTTTGATTCCTCTTTGGGAGACCCGAATGACATTCTCCACTACTTTCGGCTAGTCCGAAAGTAGTGAGTGGTCGCAAAGGTCAACCTAAAGCCAACCTGCAGCAAACTATTACAGTAAAATTTAAAGTAAAAAATGCAATGTATCCAATTTCCATGTTAGACTATAGAATATGCTATGATTTTTTATACAAACTTTAGTAGGCTATTTTAAGTCCTTGAATAAAGTCATTAGAGGGCCGGAACGATAGCACAGCCGGTAGGGCGTTTGCCTTGCAAGCAGCCGATCCAGGTTCAATCCCGGCATCCCATATGGTCCCCTGAGCACAGCCAGGAGTAATTCCTGAGCAAAGAGCCAGGAGGAACCCCTGAGCATTGCCAGGCGTGACCCAAAAAAGCAAAAAAAAAAAAAAGTCATTAGAGTTTTG
This sequence comes from Cryptotis parvus, assembly GCA_021461705.1. Lineage (NCBI taxonomy): Eukaryota > Metazoa > Chordata > Mammalia > Eulipotyphla > Soricidae > Cryptotis > Cryptotis parvus. The sequence goes on from JAJIBD010032337.1 coordinate 55,850, forward strand.
ATTGGGATTACATTGAGTATAATGCTTTAGGTAAAATCATAATTGTAATAATGTTAGTTCTTCTGATCCAATAAAATTGAATATTTTTCATTTCTGGTAGTTTGTAATATTTATTTAACTTCTGCCTTTTAGTTTTTAGTTGCCTCTTTTATTATTTATGTATGTCTATATGTATTTATTTACTTATTTATTTATTTTGCTTTTTGGTTCACTCCCAGCGATGCTCAGGGGCTAACTCCTGGATCTGCACTCAGGAATTACTCCTGGCAGTGCTAGGGAACTGTATGGGATGCCGGAATTGAACCTGGGTCAGCCACTTACATGGCAAATGCCCTACCTGCTATACTATCACACTGGCCCTTCTTTTTGTGTTTTGTTTAGTTGATTTCTATCTCTCTCTGATTTTGGGGAACTATTTTGTTTTTTTTTAAATTTCTCTGTAGTCCGTTGTGGGAAAACACTGAGGCGCCCCATACAAAATCAGGGAGAAGGGTCAGGGATCCCCTTCTGTCAGGGCATTTGTGGCTGGTGGATGGAGAAAGACGCGAGAATCTGGCGAAGTTTCAAAATGCTTTACTTGACACAGGTTCTGATATACAATCCAAGAACATGAAAAACCCCAGTCTCTGGTTCCCAGCTAGACCCGGCCACATGTTGGCCAAGATGGCTGCCACCACGTGTTAATGCCCTGCAGAGAGGAGACAGCCAAGCAGTGCCAGCAGAAAAGGGGGAAAAGAGATAGCAGGAGGAAGCAGGCGAGTTTTATATCCCTGCAACCCAGACCTCCCACTCCTATGGAAAGTCATCAGGGTCAAATTCCCTCAGGTTTCTCCCAGGATCTCAGCTAGGTCCTTTGAGATGTTAATGTTGCCTAGCCAAGATCTGCCTTGTAAATGCCTCTGCAGGGTAGAGAGAAGGAGTTACTGAGATGAACTGTATCTCAGAATACTAAGGCATGCATCTGTACCAAAGAATATTCTATAGACTTCACAAATGTCTCCTCTTTACTTCATAGTTGTTCTGTATTTTATCTGCCTTTGAGTTATCAGGGAGCCTTGGTTGCTTACATTTTTCCCCATTTAAATTTTATGTTGGTTATAAGATTTTGTAAATGGGCACTGATATTTTGATGTAAATACCTTCTATCCCTGTTTTGTTGAGGATTTTTCTTATGAATGGATGTTGAATCTTATCAAGGCTTCCTCTGCATCTACTTATAATGATCACATGATTTTTACCTTCTTTTTGTATGTTAATGTATCTTCACATATTGGACTATCTTGATTCCATATCATGAATTCCAATTGATCATGGTGTTTGATGCTTTTTATATGGATTTTTTTTTGTCTAAGATTTTATTAAGTATCTTTGAGTCACTTCTTCAGGGATATTGGTTTGGGTTTTATTTTGTAATAATATCACTGTATGCATTTGGAATTATGATAATGATGGTTTCCTAGAAGCTGCTAAAAAGGGATTAGTGTTCATTTGATATGTTGGAAGAGCTGAAGTATAGGAACAAATTATTTGAACGTTTGGTAGAACTCAACTGTGATCCCACAAGGAACTAGGGCTGTTGCTTCTGGGAAGATTTCAACTTCCTTGCTTGAAACTGATCTGTTTAAAATTTCTAGTTCCTGCTGATTCAATCACGGGTGCTTATATAATTCTAAGAATTTTCCATTTCTTCTAGATTCTCCAACTTAGTGGCAAAGAATTGTAACTTATTATGATCTTTTGTATTTCTGAGATATCTGTTATTATTTTGTCCCTTTCTTAGTTGGGTTACCTTTTTTTATCCTCGTAAGTCTTGTCTATTATATTATAAAAAATTCAGCTCTTTATTTCATTTACACTTTAAATTATATTCTTATTTCTGTGTGATTTTTATTCTTTCCTACTTTTTTATTTGTCTTGCGATCCATTTGTTCTCATTTTCTAGCTTTCAAGCTATGAAGTTAGGCTATTAATAACTTTATCCTATTTCTATGTAAGCTTGTGTGGCCAGCTCTTTCCATCTTAGGACCAACTTTACAATGCCCCATTCTTTGGTCTTCATTCTTGTTTATTTTGATAAAACTTGTGATTTTTTCCTTAATTTCATTTCTAAGCCTTCAGTTATTCAACAGTATGTAGTTAAGTATCTAGTTGGAGACTTTCTCAGTTTTATTTTTGTGGTTAATTTCCACCATCATGGAATTATGGTCTGAAAGATACTCTATATGATCTATATGTTCATGGCATTTTAGATATTTGAATTGGGTCCTGGGCATGTGGGCTAGCCTGTAAATTGTACCCTGTGCACAGAAGGTGAATGTGGATTCAGATATTTAGAATTAGGGGGTCCTGGATCTGTGTTTCAGTTCTAAAAACTCTTCATTTAGGGCCCTTTCTTCTTTTTTAATTCTCTGGTTGATCTATCCAGAGATGACAGTGTGGTTCCTAATTTTTTCTGTTATTATTGTTTTTGCTATTGTTATATCTTCTTAGCTTCATTTTCGACTGCTTTGTAAATTTTGTTGCCTATTTATTTAGTACATATGTGTTGATAAGAATTTAGTCCTCTTTTTTTTTTCTTTTTTGGGTTACCCCCAGCAATGCTCAGGGGGTTACTCCTGGCTCGTCACTCAGGAATTACTTCTGGCAGTGCTTGGGGGACCATATGGGATGCCAGGGGATCAAACCGGGTCGGCCATGTGCAAGACAAACACCCTACCTGCTATACTATTGCTCCAGCCCCAAATTTAGTCCTCTTAATCTACTTCTCTCTAGCCTGTTGGTAATGCCCATCCCTATCTCTTACTACTTTCTTTAGCTTGAGTGTTGTTTGTTTAATACAGGTGTGGCCATTCCTATAGTTTATTTTCAGTCAATAACTAGCTTGTACAATTTTCCCAACCTTTCCATGTGAACTAGTATATCAAGAATTCAAGTGTGTGTTTTGCAGGTAGAAGGAAGTTTGATTTTTTTTTCTGATTCATCCATCCACATTATGCCTGTGATAGGAGTTAAGTCCATTTACATTTAGAGATACATTCACATGAATGAATTTATTTCCATTTTTCTATGAGAATTTTTGTGGTCTTTTGTGATGCCATTTTCCTTTTGTTGTTTTTAGGAATCAATTTAGTATTCATAGATGAAGTGGCTTATCTACAATGAATGTCTTCAGCTGTTGTTTCTCTGATAATGGTTTTAATCACTCTCTCAAACCTGAATGGTACTCTTTCAGGCTTGCAGATTCTTGGTCACACATTCTTTTCATCCAAGGCTTTCAATATGTTATTTAATTATTTTCTTGCTTGTGGAGTCTACTTTGAGAAATATGATGTGTATTTTTATTTAACTTGCATTTGAGGCTTTGCTTCTTGTCACTGTGAGTAGTATTTCCCCTTTTGGTTCTTGATTCTATTTTGTTTGACACTCCTTGTACTTCCTAGATTAGTGCACGGGTCTTCCTTCTTGGATAGTGGGAATCTCACCTTCTTAGTGATGGTTCATACCTTGTCTCTGAGGTCACTGATTCCATTTTCAGCTTCTTTCATTCTGCTGAGTTCTGCTTTTATGTTCTTTAGCTACTTCAATTCTGTTTGAATGAGTTCTTTATTTTTTATCAGTCTTAGTTTATTGATTCTTTCTTCCGATGAGTTTCTCAGTTCAGTGACCATTAGGAGAATTGTTCCACTGAAGTTGCCTTGGGTATCATAGAAAGTTTGATATACTTGAGGACTTAACTGGGTTTTAGTCCCTACCCATGAGATTAATTCTTTATTTTTTAAATATTTTTATTTTAGTTTTTTCCATTATTCCTAGTGCTTTGGGGAAGCTAAGTTTGAGACTCATGTTCTAGGTGATCATAGCAATTATTGAGTATTTCTGTTCACAACATTGGGATGATACTTATGACTATAAATTGCTGTCAGGCATGAATACTTTGTAAATATTTTTTTTTTATTTTATTTTTTTTTTAAATAAAATCTCTTTATTTTTATTTATTTATTTATTGTTTGCTTTTTTTGGGTCACACCCGGTGATGCTCAGGGGTAACTCCTGGCTCTGCACTCAGGAATTACTCCTGGTGGTGCTCAGGGGACCATATGGGATGCCGGGGATCGAACCTGGGCCGGCATGGGCCTGCTGCGTGCAAGACCAACGCCCTACCCCTGGGCTATCGCTCCGGCCCCTGTAAATATTTTTTAAATGTTCACAAGATTAGCTTGGTTCAGAGGCTCTTGTCGGGGCCCTGGCCAGCAGACCCCGCAGCAAAAATGAGGAAGGCCTATATCTTGCCGTGCTTCATCCCTGGGAAAAAGGTGAGGGATGGACTTGGGAGAAACTCTGCCTTGCCACTGCTACTGCTGAGAAAGGAAAGAAAGAAAGAATGAAAGACACCCATGCAGCGGGGCTCTGGATGGCAGCACTAGCTCTACTTGACACAGTTTAAACCTTTTATACCATATTTGGGCAGAGGGGGTACAAGCACACATCACAGGGCATTTGCAAGCTCCTGGGCCATTGTAACAGAGGAACAAATGACAATCACAGATTTAGCATTTGCAAGGTAACATTTGCAAGGTAACAATCATTGATTTACATATCCCTGTGATCAGAGGTCAGAAGACCAGGCACATTCTGCCTCACCTTAGCTTGGATAAGCACAGATGTTTTGGGTGTAACCTTATGGGCAGGGGCCCATTTTTTGGGTCCCTGCCCTTAGGGTATTGTGGCAGGAAAATGCTGGACCCTAAGGCTAGCAGCTGAGAGCCCAACAGCTCTGATTTGGGTGCACATGGAGGAAAATGTTTTTTTTTTTTTTTTTTTTAATTTCTTTTTTTAGCACAGGTACCCTGTACCTGCCACATCTCTAAGATCTAGATGCCTGGGGCTTTGTCTGGGAGTTTTGTGTGTGTGTGTGTGTGTGTGTGTGTGTGTGTGTGTGTGTGTGTGTGTGTGTGTGTTGCAGTGGTTGTTATGTAATATGGTCCAGCTGACTTACAAAGTGACTGGAAGTTGCAGTCACATGTTTCCATTTATGTGTTCAGCAAGCTGATCCTATATCCAGGGCGATTTTTGCATATTTTAGTAATTACTTTGGGACAGCTTCCCCAAACCATGGTCCGATGGATTCAGCACACCCCAGGGGTATCTGCTACCTGTTTCAATCTCTAGGATCTCTAGGATGGAAGATCCCAATTGCTTACTCAGAGAGGCTGCTCCCAGATGTCACTGGGGCAAATTGCACCTACTCTGTGCTGGAATACTGCAAATTATTAGTCTCTTTTTGATCTAGTGGGTTTAGACTCAAATATGAATCATTTTGGATCTTTTGTATTCAGTGACTTCCAACTTACTTGAGATTTAGCCTGGTGTCCCCACGCGTTACTCATTTGTTCGTTTTCTAAGAAGAATGTTCCTGACTCCCTACAGGATTTTTAGTTTATATCTTTCAGTTTTAGAATATTAACCATGAGAATGTGCATCTCAATAGAAGAAATCTTGGGAAAATGTATTCTTATTTTGGTGTTGTCAGTCAATCTTAGGGTCTCAAAATATAAGAATATGCTCGTCCTCTGAGCAGCATCTCTTATCTCCAAACTTTCTATTTAAATAGTGTTTATTTGAACTTCTTCAAAGTCCACAACAAATAAGGTTGTTACAGACATATATAAATAATCTTTACAACAAATTATAACATATGCTGTAGAAAGCCCCAATATTCCTCGTGACTGTTTAACCTTGAAGACAGATGAATTTGGGGCCAGAGCAATAGTACAGTGGGGAGGGGACGTTTGCCTTGCATGTGACAGAACCGGGTTCTATCCCTGGCATCCCATATGGTCCCCTGAGCACCGCCAGAAGTAATTCCTTACTGCAGGACCAGGAGTTAACCCCTGAACATTGCCAGGTGTGACCCAAAAGCAAAAATAACAAAAAGAAGACAGATAATTTTTTTTTTTTTTTTTTGGGTCACACCCGGCGATGCTCAGGGGTTACTCCTGCTCCTGGTTCTGCACTCAGGAATTACTCCTGGCGGTGCTCGGGGGACCACATGGGGTGCCGGGGATCAAACCCAGGCTGGGGCCCAGGCCGGCCGCACGCAAAGGCCCCCTACCCGCTGGGCTATTGCTCTGGCCCTAAGACAGATAAATTTAACAAATTTATAAGATTTATTTGGAAAAAGCTTATACTAAAAACTTTCATTCAAAGAAAATAGGTATATTAAGATCCTGTGTTCAGTGAGGTCAGAAGCTTTGATTTTGATGGAATCTAGCACATTGGGCATTGAATAACTTCTAGTATTGAATAAACAAATGGAAAGATTCCCAAATGTATTCTGTTCTGCTATTTTCATAGAATAATTTAGTTCATGAATATATTTCTCATGAAACTGTTCTTTATGAATGTGTTCATTAATAGACTAAACTTGTGACCCTTAATTTTTTGATAAATTGAGCAGCGCTTAAAAATGCTACTTATATATTCACTTATTGAATATATTTAAGAGAAATATATTCATGAATACATTTATAAGTGGTATATATCCATATTCATAGATTCTATTAAGGAAGAATATTATTTAATATAGTCATGTAACAAATTGGTAAACTTAATAAATTTGGTGAATTAGTAATTTTTTTGTTCTTTATGTAGTTATATCTGCCAGTCCACTTTCAGAGTGTTGGATTTCAGTAAATTAAAGTCTTTTTCAGTGAATCTCAGGTAGGCTCCTAGTTATTGCTTTTTGGGGGTTCCCTACCATCTAAATCTGTGGGTACAGGTAATCTACTAGAATGCTCTGTTCAGTAAGTGGCCTTTCTTTCTTTACAAATAAAGATTATAGATTACAGTCTCTTTTAGAATCAGATCTACTTACACAGATCATCCCAGCATACTGTGTTTTTCTGAATTCTCTGTCTTCTTATTCCTCCCCTTTTTCAGAGATAATAGTTTGCCATAGAATTTGTTTGCATATGTAAATACTTGATACTCTTGTTAAAGACTGCTCTAGCTAGAAAGGAACTTTGACTTTAAATATTGTCTTAGAGTGTCAAGGTTAGTTATGAGTCACGTGATTTCTGTTCTCAACTATCACTTGTATCACTTGTCTTCCCATTCATCATCGATTTACTCGAGTGGGCACCAGTAACATCTCCCTATGTCCTGTCTCATGCTAGTAGAGCCCATGGGCATCTGCTTGCTCAAGGAACATAAAGAGCCTCAAACCATTCCATCAGGTCATGGGAATGAGGTCTATAATGGTTAATGGTATTTGACATATCAAATACAACACGGGTAGCTTGCCAGGCTCTGCCATGTGGGTAGCATACTCTTGTAGTCACCTCTGATCTCCAGCATTTATTGATGAACCGCGCAGCTGCTTGAGGCTGCGCAAGCTGGCCTGTGATCAACTCTTCTGCTGGGTTGAATTCTGAGGAGAGGGAGTCGGATGTGGAAAATGGCAGCCCTCATGGAGTGGGGGGTCCTCTGGCTTCTTGCGAGGCTCTGCTAGATATGAGTCACGTGATTTCTGTTCTCAACTAAAATATACTTTTCATGTTTATAACTCTAGCCACCGAAGTTCGTGATCGCTCATGGGGCAGTCACTGCCCTTGTGAGCCTTGATTTCTGATGTTACTGGAAGGTATCTCTAAGTTGATATTATCAGAGACCACTATTGTGATTTTTCAAACTTACAACTTGCTCAGCTTGGCGCCTCACCGTTGCCTTCCAGGAGGGACAGCAGTACATGTGCATAAACAGGCAGGATCTGCTCGCTGGTCATCCTGGGCGCTGCTGATGCTTCTGCTCACCAGATCTCTCTTTTAGAAGGTGGGAAAAACTAGGGAACCAGAGCGATGGCACAGCAGAGAGGGCATTTGCAACTGGCAGAGTTCATGCCTGGTATCACATATGGACCCCGAGCACAGCAAAGAGTGATCCTTGAGCAACAGGCACAGCCATCAGCACCAATGGTGTGCACCTCCTTCAAAAAAAGTAGGAGGGGAGCCAGAGGATATTTCTAGTGCTGGTCAACGCTCTATTTTCAAGGTCTACGGGGACTGGAGAGGCAGTAGGGAGAAGAGTCACTTACCTTGCAAGCAGCTGCCTACTAAGCGGCCCCAGGACCAGACAGGGTCCCCTGAGCACAAATCGGGTAACTCCTGAGCACAACCAGGAACAGCCCCAGAGCACGCCACTGGATGAGCCTCCCACCCAAAATAAGCATGTAAAAGCCGTGCAATGCCCGCCATGCCACTGTGTGTCCTTGTGTGGAATACATGGGAATACATGTCTGTGTGTATGTGTATGTGTGCGTGTGTGGGAGCACTGCAGTGATCCCCCTCGAGCAAGTGAAAGAATGCCCTGCCCCTGCAAGTGAATAAATACATAAAATACGTTTTGCCAGCACCGCGGCGAGAAGGACTTGATTCTCGAGTGAGCACCAGGGCCAGCTGTGACCATCCCTCACCAAACCACAGCAACAGAGGGGAAAGCGGGAGTTGAAAACTCTAATGAGTGTGTGCACACATGTCTGGGAAGGGTCTGGGGACCTGCGCTACAGGGGACGACAGTTAGGACCGAGGCAGCAGACAAGGGTTTCCCACCTGTCTGCATCAGCAGCTGGTACTGATCGGAGAACCAGGGGCTGCAGAAGGCTGCTTTAACCCTTGAAGGAGAGACAGGTGGCAAGTCTGACCTTCACCTGAAGTCAGGCTTCTCTTGGGTTAGAGTTTCACCCCGCGTGGCCCCTGCACTGAGCCAGTTGCAACCTCTAGAGTTGTGAGTGAATGTCTAGTTCTTCAGCAAAGAGAGACCAGAGAACTGGACCCAGCGGCCACTAGGTCCACAGAGCCTGCTGAGGAAAAGTCCGACTGAAGTGCCAGCACGCTTCCTGGAAGAATTTTTATGAGTCTGAAGCATTGACACACTTGTCATTCCCAAATCCGGTGACACCCCAGTCTGTTGACATCCACCTCGAGGCTTCTGCCCTGCTTAGTTTTAGGAGGAACCAGCCACAGGTTTGGTCCAAGGGGCCTGGCTGGGCTCGGTGCCAGGAGAGATTTACATCTTATTCTCTGGCATGCCCTAGTGTGAGCTCGCTTAAAACAACCCAACCAATGAGTTCACTTCAGTCTGGCAAAATGGAACCGAGGGCAGCCTGGTCCCCAGCTGGGGTCCATGGGGATCCTGAGGCTATGGTCCAGTCTTGGCAGGGGTGCTGAGGTCAGCCTTTTTTTTTATATGTCTGTCTGAGCTCATTAAAACCAGGAGGGCAGGAGTAGAAAGTTCTAGAATGAAGGCTTGGTGGAAATGCCCATCAGGGACTCAGCCTACATCAAGGAATTAGGGGTCTGCTTACTTGCTTGCCTCTCTCCCATTGCCAGCCATTGAACATCCAGACAGGTGGACCTGTTGTCCTCATGGGTCCACCTGAGCTCCTTAAAAGGTGTCTCTCACGGCAGGTTGAAATGGTCTTATCGAGTGAAGTCACATTCCCCCCCCCCCCCCTTCCTGCTGTCTGCCATTAGGAACAGGCCCATTAAGGCAGATACTTTTGCTTTGGAGACTCACAGACATGGGGCAGAGCTGCTACTGGCTCTCCCTGTGTTCCAGCCGCTCACAAGGCGCCTAGGAGGGATGGCGGGTTCTAGCCCTGGCCCGCCACCCCAGCAGAGCCTTGCAACAAGCCAGAAGACCCCACACTCCATGATGGCCTCCATTTTCCACATCCGGACTTCCCTCTCATCAGAACTCCACCCAGCAGACCAGCCTATCACATCCCGGCTTGCAGCTGTGCGGTTCATCAATAAATGCTGGATTTAGAGATGACTACAAGAGTATGCTACTCGCACGGCAGAGCCTGGCAAGCTACCCGTGTCGTATTTGATATGCCAAATACCAGTAACAATTTTAGACCTCATTTCCATGACCTAATGGAATGGTTTGAGGCTCTTTATGTTCCTGGGCAAACAGGTGGTCTTGGGCTCTACTAGCATGAGACAGGACATATGGAGATGTTACTGGTGCCTGCTCGAACCAATCGATGATGAACGGGAAGACAGTGATACAGTGATGCAACTGCAAAAAGAGTCCTAAGATGGCAAGATCACAACATATGGATATTTGTAACATCAAGTTATGCTTAAACACAGAAAGGTAAGTTATGCATTAAATACTGTGAGTTGAGTTGAAGGCAAATGGAAATAAAGTTTAAAAGAGAATTTTTAAATTAAGGGTCAATAATAGGCTACAAAACTGAGAGAGAAAAGAAAAAGGAAGAAAACAGAACACTTTTCTATCAAAGGGTGTTTCCGTTTCTTTTAATTTTTGTTCTTTGAATAAAGACAGTTTACATTTTCTGTATTAAAGATAAGAAATTAATATAATCGAGTTGATAATAATCAAAGAAAAGAAAATTTATTTTGATATTAATCAGAGAGGAAAAGTATTTGCCTACCTTATCATTGTTCCCAGTAATTTTTCTTACAATATATTACAATTTTATTAAATTCATGGCATTGAGTGACTATCATTTTTGTCAGATTACCGTCCTTTTTATATTATACAACTATGTAAACTCGGAAAGTGTAGCTGCTATACACATCTATCCAACCTTGTTTAAAAGAGAGCAGTAGGGATTATAGTTTTGAAACATTATGATGCACATTATATAGGCTCATAATATTTTAAACATTTTATTGTCATACTATATATATAGAAAATACACATTATAAATTTAGGGCTCAGTGATTGCTTTTAAAAACCTGAACATGGGCAGAAGCGATAATACAGGGGAGGGCATTTGCCTTGCATGTGACCGAACTGGGTTCAATCCCCAGCATCCTTTAGGATTCCTGAGCACTGTCACGAGTAATTCCTGAGTGCAGAGCCAGGAATAACCCCTGAGTATTGGCAGTGTGACCCAAAAAGCAAAAAAAAAAATTAATAAACTGAGCGCTACAAACCTCACAGTCGCCATTACAAGCAACGCCGAAGAAGACACTGGCTTTCTGCTGACTCCTACCCACATGGAGCAGCCCACAGAGCAACGAGAGGGCAAAACTCACTTGGTCCCTGGCCAGGTTCAATTCAGCGCCTAGGGGCCAGCAGACACATGGGCTGCCATGTGACTCCCCACCTGCCAGAGGGCCCTCCCCTCATCCCTCCACCTCCAGTGATCCAGCAGGTGTGGCTGCAAGCCCCCGCAGTCACTGTCACCAGTAACACTGAGAATAGACTGGCTGGCCACACAGCTGCGCCAGGCTTAGATAATAATCAAGTTTAGGGCCAGGTCCTTCCCAGGATCCTGCCAATATATGCATTGTAATAATCATTTTATTTCCAACAAACTGGGGCGCTGATGTAGAATGGGGAGTGGGTGGTCGGTTTGGACTATGGTGTTGGAACATGGTATGACTGAGACAAAATTATCAACATATTTGTAATTGTATATCTCACAGTAGTATAATAATAGAATAAAAATAAATAAAAAATAAAAATCTGAACCTATATATTTAATCAAAATCAAAGAGAATAACATTAGAAGCATCTCAAACTACTTATAAATTCTGTGTCTCTTTTAACTGAAAGATTGCACATACAGCAGTTAGTTCTCAACAATGTTCAATAACTCAAAAATGTATGATAATGACTATATGTGATGACTTATGGTATCATACCAGTACATATTTTTAGATTAAATCATACCCTTTAAGAAATATAATGATTAGGTTTTACTTATGTAATAGTACTAGGTCTTTAGTGCTACAAGACATTTTGTAAAACTATACGACATCTCAGTTATTTCTTTTCAGGATACCTCTGGGTGACATTTTCTTCCTTAAAGCTCTTTCAGTATTCCAAAGAATTTCCATAAAAGAGACAGACATTCTCAAAACTTTCTCTGTTCATTTTTGTACTATATGTTACTGTACTCCTTATGTTAAATTTTAAAAAAGTAACAAAAAATTACTTTTTACATTTAGACTGTTAAAATCTTATTATAAAACTTCAGACAATTTTCTATCATTCAGTTGACCCTGGCACTGCGTATGGTCCACCAAGCACCACTCAGGAGTGAGCCCTGAGCACAGAAGCATGAGTTAGGCAAGAGTACTCACATTTGGTAATATTTCATAATTATTTCACAGATCATTTTCACAAAAGAATCATAGCTCTTCAATGGCAATGGCCCACTTTCTAAGATGCATGACCCTTTATTTGCTTCTAATATTATATATATATATATATATATCTTATTCTATTTTCATTTTATTTGAAATCTTTTCCATCTAATTTGAGCATTCTATGGATATAATATTTAGTCTTTTAAGATGAGCAGGCATAAATTTATGAATCAAACTATGATTCCAGTTAAAATCATTTTTTGATGTGTTCTATATAGTGTTTCTGCCATATTTATATTTTTCAGCTGCTTTTTATTATTCTCCTCTATAGCACCAGAATTTATTTCAGCATCCTGTTTTAAATATTCAGAGCTAAGAGAAATCTTTCAATTTACCTGTATTAATCATTCATTTTAGTGATATGAGTTTCTGGATTAGCAAGGTAAAAATGTGTGCTTATAGGATATCAATGGTCAAGCTACCCAAATTTTAAAACTTCTTTTCTGTGTTAAAGACTACATTGCTATTTTATCTATGCTATGGCAAAAAATATACACATATACAGATAGACACTATATAATATATAATATATAATAAAATATATAATATATATAATGTATAATATATATAATATCACTTGATCACTTGAATCCCGTTATTCATCAATTTGCTCGAGCAGGCGCCAGTAACATTTACATTGGACCCTATCACGTGCCACTGTATCCCAATGGCATCTGGTTGATTCAGGAATTTGAAGAGCCTCAAATCGTTCCTTTAGGGTCTTTACAAGGAAGTCTGACCATCTTGTAGGTGGGCGGACACGTGATCTTTTGACATCCCGTGGGATCCAGTCGGTAATGGCTCCTAGTCCAGCGGTTGTCTCCAAATCTCATTACATGTCCAGCCCATCTGATTTTCGATGCCTTGGCAAACGAGACAGCGTCCCTGATTCTGGAATAGCGACAGAGGTCAGAACTCCGGATTCCTTCTCTCACTTGGAGTGAGGTGTGATATTCCAAGCTTGGTTACTGTGTGGATATGGTCGATTGTGCTGAATCCTTTCCGGAAGCCTGCTTGCTCACATGGTTGTCCTTCATCTAGTGTTCTGCTAATTCTGTTCAGGATGACTCATGGAGTTTGCCAATATTTTCTCATTATATAGCTTACCTTTTATACCTTGTGAATGGTTTATTTTGCTTTGATATCTTTTAAATTAGACATTAAAACACACTAGTGTTATTAATGTCATTTGTGTTGAGGTATCACACCAAAAAATAATTGCAAAGATTCCTTTTAAAGAACTTTATTTGCTTCTCCTAAGAGTTTCATGGATACAGGTTTTATACTTAGCTCTAAATTTATATTGGTTAATTTTTGTTAGCAGTGTAAGAAATGGAAACAAATTTATTCTCCAACAATTATTATTCTCCATCAGGTTTCATGACTTACTTGTTCAAAAATACTAGCTGATGTATATGAATTTATTTATAGACTTTTATTCCGTTCTGTTTGTCTATATTAATTTTAAAAACAATGTTTTTGAAGCACTTGATTTTATGAAGTTATGATTTATTTATTTATTTATTCATAAAATCCAAGGAAGCATGCAAAATATAAATTTAGGCAGAAGGGTCAACAACCCTTCTTACACCAACCAAATTTTAGCAAATGCTACTGCTTCTTAGTGAATTAAAATATATTAATCTTAAGTTTTTATATATAATTCTTATAGAAACTAAAAATGGGGCTGCATCAATCAAAAAAGGAACAATGAAAGAGCTATTATTAAAATTAAAAAGATATCCTTCTGAATGGATATGTAATTCCCAACGTTCTCCCTTCTGAAATCCGACATGCCATCTGCGTCGGTAAAGAAGGGAACAGCACCAGGCCCAGACAAAGTCAGACCCGAACACCTGAAGAATCTGCTGTCGGTACTCATCAATACACTAGCTCGGCTCTTCACACGCTACCTGTCCCAATGCAAGGTGCACTCCCAATGGAAAACCAGCAGGACAGTTCTACTGTTCAAGAAGGGAGACATTCACGATATCGGCAACTATCACCCCATCTGCCTGTTGTCCGTCATCTACAAGCTGTTTACATGAGTCATCCTGAACAGGATTAGCAGAACACTAGATGAAGGACAACCATGTGAGCAAGCAGGCTTCCAGAAAGGATTCAGCACAATCGACCATATCCACACAGTAACCAAGCTCATCAAGGTTTGTAGGGAGTATAAGATGTCGCTCTGTCTCACGTTCATTGATTTACAGAAAGCCTTTGATTCTGTGGAGACTGAAGCAGTCATCGAAACCCTAGCCAAACAGGGTGTTCAAACCCAATACATCAAGATCCTTCGTGAGCTGTATTATGGATTCACCACCAGGATCTCACCATTCTTCAAAGAAGTGATCATTAATGTGAAAAGAGGGGTTCGACACGGTGATACCATTTCACCAAAACTCTTCAGTGCCACCCTCGAGAACATCATGCGACAATTAGAATGAGAAGGGAATGGGAGTGAAGATAGATGGTCGGCAACTACACCCACCTCCGCTTCGCTGATGACATCGTTCTAATAACACCAAATATTAGCCAAGCGGCACAAATGCTGGCTGACTTTGACCGAGAATGTGGAAAGATAGGTCTACAGCTGAATCTAAAGAAAACAATGTTCATGAAGAATGACCTAGTTCCTGAGGCCCCATTCACTCTCAATGGAACAAACATCTCTGAATGCAGCAGTTATGTGTACCTAGGTCGAGAAGTCAACATGATGAACGACCCAAAACGTGAGCTGCGCAGGAGGAAGAGAGCGACATGGAATGCCTTCAGAGGCATCGAAGAAATAGCTAAAAGGACAAAGAACCTCCGGCTCCGGGCACATCTCTTGGACTCCACCATTCTCCCTGCATTAACATACGCCTCAGAGACCTGGGCCCTACGAAAGCAGGATGAGAATGCTATTCCGGTCTCCCAGAGAGGAATCGAAAGAGCTATGCTTGGAATATCATGCCTCACTCAAGTGAGAGAAGGAATCTGGAGTTCTGACCTCCGTCGCTATTCCAGAATCAGGGGCGCTGTCTCGTTTGCCAAGGCATCGAAAATCAGATGGGCTGGACATGTAATGCAATTTGGAGACAACCGCTGGACTAGAGCCATTACCGACTGGATCCCACGGGATGTCAAAAGATCACGTGGCCGCCCACCTACAAGATGGTCAGACTTCCTTGTTAAGACCCTGAAGGAACGGTTTGAGGCTCTTCCTATTCCTGAATCAACCAGATGCCATTGGGCTACATTGGCAGTGATAGGGTCCAATGGAAATGTTACTGGCACCTGCTCGAGCAAATTGATGAATAACGGGATTCAAGTGATCAACTGATCATTCTGAATGGGAAATATGTTATACATCATACTTGTTACAAGAATGTAATGTGCAAGATATTTGAAGAATTTCTAACACTGAGAAATAAAAGGATAGTCTATAAAATTGCAAAAAGCTAACAGATACTTGTCAAAAGAAGTCTCAACAGCTAGCCAAAAGGAACATGGGCATTTTTATTATCACTTGTTATCAAAAAAATGCAAAAGAAACTCCAATGATGCAATGATATAGCACATATTTTCTGTGATAATAGCCAGTCCTTTTCATATTACCACCTAGGGACTAGGATACTATAGCTTTCCTACTTTGGCACCTTGTATTCCCTTGTCCTGTTATTCTATATAGCACAGATAGATGAGATCATCCCATATTCATATTACTACTGTACTTATGTTGCTCACACGAGATACTCTAGTGGCATTCAAACTGCTGTGAATTGCATGATTTTACTATTCCTTGCAGCTGCATACTAGTTTATTGTGTACATATACTATACTTTCATTATTCATTCATCTGTTGTTCAACAGCTAGTTTGATTCCACGCTTTAGCTGTTGTGCTGAGTGCTGCCATGAATAGTGCTGTGCATATATCCTTTGAATTAATGTTTTTGTGTTCTGGAGGTAGATATTGGGCATTTCTATCAAGGGTGGATGAGAGTTCCTTTTTACCAGATCCCTGCCAATACTGATTGTTTATTTTCTTTTTTTCATGTGTGTGCCATTCTTACTGGTGTGAGATAATATTTCATTGTCATCTTGAGATTTCTCTGATATTTATTATGATTGCCATAATTTTTTCATATATTGGCCTTTATCTGTTTTCTTGAGAGAAGCATCTGTTCATTTCCACTTCCCTTTTTTTTTTTTTTGCTTTTTGGGTCACACCCGGCGATGCTCAGGGGTTACTCCTGGCTCTGCACTCAGGAATTACTCCTGGCGGTGCTCGGGGACCATATGGGATGCCGGGGGATCAAACCCGGGCCAGCACAGCCTGGCTGCGTGCAAGCCAAATGCCCTGCCCACTGGGCTATCACTCCGGCCCCTCCACTTCCCAGTTTTTGAGATTCAAATCCTTTATCTGATGTGTTGACTGTGAATTTTTTTTTCGTACTTTGGTGGGCGTCTTTTAGTGTTAGCCCATGTTTCTTTAGCCATGCAAAATTCTGGTCTGCTTTGAGGTCTTCGATCCACTTTGAGTTAACTTTTCTATGACATCTGAGAAATGGATATAACTTCTTTTTTTTCTTAACATGAGATTATCCATTTATCTCCACACCATTTGTTGAAGAGTTGTCATTTCACTTCATGTACCTTGCTCCTTTGTTCAAGTTAAGCATGTATATGGGATTTGTCTTTGGGTATTTCATTTTAACTCATTAGTAGGATAATTTATCTTTACATTCTACTTATTCTCTTCTATTGTATTAGCTTTATAGTATATGTTCAAATAATTAGATGATGATATACTTCCCAAATGTCTTATTTCTCTGAAAGGCTTGGCCATGAAGAGTGTTTTATGCAAACTATGTTCAGACTATACTAAGTCTGTAAAGAATTTCATCTAAATTTGAATGGATTAAATTTAATTTAATCTATATAATTCAGATAAGGGTATCATTTTGCAATATTGATTCTTATAATTCATAAACATGGAATATTTTTCATGCCCTAAGGTCACTTTTTGTCAAAGTGACTTTTTTCTTAAGTAACTTGTAGTACTTTTTTTTCTTCTTGAGCCATACTGGCAATGGTCAGGGGGTTATTTCTGGCTCTGTACTCAGGAAGCACTCCTGGCAATGCCTGGGGACCATATGGGATGCTGAGGATCAAATCCATGTCAGCCACATGCAAGGCAAACACCCTCACTGTGATATTGCTCTGACCCCAACTTGTAGTTTTTAAGGTATGCCACATAAACCAAATTAAATACAATTATTAAATTGTAAAATATGAGAATGACTACATCAGTTACATCTTTTCTTAATTATTTATCTTTTCCTGTATCATAAAACTTCAATTTTATGATAATTTGGTAAATTTCAATTTTATGATAATATGATAAAATATTGTGAAATGTTTCATAGAAGTTAAAATGTATGTAAAGTTATTTAAGTCTTCTTAATGAGGGGTGAACATTTTGAGGCTAAAAATAAGATTTTATATTTTCTACTTAATTCTTCTATACGGGGCCCCAGGAAATGAAGAGAAATTGATTTACATAATCTTTCCATTCAGAAGGTGTCAATTTTCTATAAACAAAAGTGTTTTAATGACTTTATAAAACAGTGCAAGATCACTTCACTTGTATCACTTGTATTCCCATTGATCATCGATTTGCTCAAGGGGGTGCCAGTAACGTCTCCATTTGTTGGGAACGAGGTCCATTATTGTTAATGTTTTTGGCATATCGATACACCATGGGTAGCTTGCCAAGCTCTGTCAGGGCTCTGGGTTCATCCAGGGGGCCCAGTCTTTTTATATGTCAGACCGAATCAACCAACCAGGGCCCACAGGGCAGAGCCCTGAGTGCAGACAAGTCTGTCTCCTGTCTGCCAGCTGTGGATACAGCTGGGCACTTCAACCACACCTGCAACATCTCAAGGGGAAGACAATGGTGTAAGATATTGCAATTTATTGTAAGCATTTGTAAAACATAAATAAAGAACTGAAGAGGCCTTGGATGAATTAGATTTAAGAACTAAGTATGTCATAATTATAGAAATCTGTTTTCCAAATTGCATAAGTCATGTCACAACAATCATAAATAGCTGTCTAATTAAGAAAAACAATACAGTGAGTATAAAAATAATAATAAAAATTTAAACCAATTCACTCATGTTTATTAGAAAAAAAACAAATCAAGGGAAAAGAACATATAACCTATAAGTCAACATAATGAATTAATAGTATTCCTGGAGTCCAGTACATTCTGAGATATAATTAAAACATGATAAAAACAAACAAACAAGTTCTTGACTTAGAGATAAATCCTGAAATAATACACTATTTTGATATTTTAAATGTTTTAAAAGATCAATAGTTTTTAAAAAGATACTTTAAGTATCCTCTTAGGATGAGATTTGTAATTTTCCTCATATTTTCAACATGGTCAAAAACTATTTCAGGGGGGGCCTCCCGGCGGCCGCACCCCACCCCCCCCCCCGGGCAAAACTACTCCTTCCCTTATATAGATAACCTACTCCATCTGAGCCAAACATGAGGCCACAGACATAATATAGCAGTAAGGCCTTTGCTTTGTTTGTGCTGATCTCGGTTTAGTTCCCACACTACATATGGTTCCCTGAGAACCACCAGGACTGATCCTTTAGTACAGAGCCAGGAGTAAAACCTGAGCACAGATGGGTGGAGGCACCCAAAATAAAAATAATGAGCGAAATAAAAGATTCTAAGTCCTGGGCAATGCAACTCAGACCCAACTATACCTGGTAGTACTTGTGGGCCCTCTAGTGCCTTCAGGTTCCTAGACATATGCAAGGCAGGTGCTCTTGACCCCTGAGATTTTTCTTTCTGTTCCAAGGATTATTCGTTCTCTCTGCATTCCTTACCTACTGTATTCTCTTGACCCTGTTCCAATTATGATTGACCTCCATATTCCCAATTCTAATGTCCACATCTTGTTCTGGTTTTACTTAATATCTCAGCAGTACTTAAAAATTCAACAGGTTCTTTCCTCTTGAAATAGGATTTTTAAAGAAGATCATCTCAAGAGAAGAGTGATTAAAAGAATAACCAGAAAGCTGTTCATAAGAATTCATGAAGTGGAATGAAATTTGAAATTTGCTGGGAAACTGCGATGATGAAAATATTATTAGAGATGTTTACATAAAATGTTTGTTTCAGATATTCTTTTAAATATTATGGGACACCAATCTCAATTCAGTTTCAATGGGTTTATTTTGTTTAATAGCAGTTAATGACATTTTCAGCTTCTCATCTTTTCGGGATGAAAACAAAGCAAAAAGTGGGTATTAAGTAAAATCTAGCAGAATTCGTTAGTTTTTTGGTTAGTAACATACCTAGTGGTGCTCAGGGATTACTCCTAGCTCTGTGCTCAGGGAGCACTACTAGTGGTGTAGAGTGGGGGCGGGGGTAGGGGGCTAGTCATTGATCTTGAATGGTTCGTCCATATGCAAGGCAAGGACCTGCCTCCTGTATTATCTCTCCAGCCCAGTCTAGCTGAATTTGATCATTAGCTTTACCATTACTTTTTTACCATATACTGTAAGATATATTTTTACCATATACTGTAAGAAAAAGTTGTATGAAATCCATTTTCATTATTCATGATAGTTAAACACCATGTGGTCATTGTAAACATTCAGTTATTGGCCTGTCACTGAACTATTGATCCCAGAAAAAATACTGTGTGGAGACTAGAACAATAGTATAGTGGGTAAGGCATTTGCAGTATGTATACCAACCTAAAATCAATTCTGGTACCCCATATGGTCCCCTGAGCCCACAGCAGTAATTCCTGAGAACAGATTCAAGTGGGGCCCCAAAACAATAATAAAAGAAAAGAAATACAGTGTTAATTTTCTAAAGTCTCTAATACTAATTTACAACAGTAATAAATTCATTTAATTTTGAATCATTATATAACCTTGTGTTATAAACGTTTCTATTTAAAGTTACCTTGCTTAATAAGTGTAATTGTTTCAACACTGAATAATCTATTGAAAATAGTTTAGCAACCATATGTGTTTTTTGCTGGGTAAGGCACATCACAGCCTTTTGCACTTATGAAGACTGAGCAGTGCTTTAGCACTATAGTTGGGAACTACTGTAAGTGGCAAAATCAACAAAAAGCACACACATAAAAAAGCATCGCACTAAATTTACAGTGAAAGCAAGACTTGTCTATGGAATGAGAGCTGGAACTAAAGAGAGCAGAGCATAGTCTTTTTAAGTGTCTGCTGGAAATGATTACATTAGGCAACTTAAATGTTTAATATCAGCTTTGTGCATGCACAAATCTATGGAAGCCATGTCAACTGCAAGGCATTATTTGGGTATCAAATAAATTGTGGAGAATAATGAATTCACAAGTAATGAATTCATGAGTAATGAGGACCAACTCTATGCAAAGATCTTAACGGTACAATTCAGTGGACTTTGATAAATACACACACACACACACACACACACACACAAAAGTCCCCTGACACAGAACAGTAATGGAATTATTCTTCAGTGAGGGGCAATAATTCTCATCTTTAGAAGATTCCCTTCGCACTTTGTTCATCCTCACATGTAATCTTCCTCCGACGGCTATCTTGATTCAACATTACAGATTAATTCTATCTATTCTAGAATTTTATGAGTTTACAAAGTGTGTTGTTTCTGTCTGCAAAAGCAAATATTTCATCAACAGTATTTAAAATATTTTCCATTATTGTTTATAATGCCAGTTCATTCTTTATGACTGAATATACTTTGACAGTTTGAATATACACTGAATATAATGATTTCCAGTTCAGGCCTACTATAAATTAAGCTGTCAAAATATTCTCATGCAAGGACTTTACAACATACATTTTGTTAAGTTATAAGAATTTAGGAGGAGAGTTGTTAGATCATAGGTTTAATACTTGCTAACATATTTTAAACATTGTTCACGTTTGCCAAAGTGGTTGTGCAATATTTCATTACCATCCATAGTTTGGATTGATGCATGTCTTGTTTCTTTTTTTGTTTGTTTTAACCTCTGAAAACTTATTTGTTGATTTATTTGTTTTTTTTTGTTTGTTTTTTGCTTTTTTGGGTCACACCCGGCAATGCTCAGGGGTTTCTCCTGGCTCTGCACTCAGGAATTACTCCTGGCGGTGCTCGGGGGACCATATGGGATGCCGGGATTGAACCCGGGTTGGCATGGGCCGGCTGCATGCAAGGCAAACACCCTACCTGCTGGGCTATCGCTCCGGCCCCAATTTGTTTCTGTTATTTTGTTTTACCTAGTGACTATCATTATCTCCAAGTTTTCATGTTTTTATAGGTAAATAATATTGATTTATGATGTGCCATTGCTGATTATTTTGCTTTTCAGTTACTGATTTGTAAAGAAATTTTAGTTAATGTTACTATGTTCCTCTTATAAGTGTTTCCAAATATTTTCTTCGTATCTCTGTTGGGCTTTAAATTTTCATAACCATAAACCATTTTAATTATAATAAATTCCAGTTTATTATGGTATTTTGATATCCTATAGGACATTTCTGTTAATCTCAAGTTATGAAAGGAATAGTATTGAGTCATGCCAAACCCTTGGCAGAACTGAGGTTATCCATCAGTAGGAGATGGGATAAGATGGGAAGAATGGACTAATGGTCACATAAGAACAGTGGTGGAAATCATGGTACATTGGTAATGGTGACGCTGTAGTAACTTTGTACATAAATACCATATATCATAATACTATTGTAACCATCTTCCCGAAACTATGACTAGAATATACATTTTAAAAATGTTCTTCTATCTTTCAAAAATTTAAAAATCAAGATATCTTGCTCCAATATTTATCCAGTTGTGCTAGCACCAGTTTTGTTAAAAACCAACTGACAACAGATTTTATTTTTTCCATTGAGTATTTATGCATTATCAGAAAAAAAGGCTTAATATCTGTAAATATATTATTGATCTCACTCATGATAATAATAGATTTGCAAATCTTAAAAGATGTTAACTTTTCATTTTACTTTTTGATTGCCCTAAGTACTTAAGATTTACTTTACGATATCTGTACAATATTACGGATCTTCAAAATCCTAAATATGATCTTCTATGAGGATCCTCTACAATGTCTTATTTTGGGATTTGACTAGAATAGGGGCTGTGTGTGTGTGTGTATTTCTATTTGTTCAGACTTTTCTTTTGTAATGATTTGGAAATTTAAATGTTAAACTTTAATGCTCCTCTATGGTCCTAATGCACTTAGTAGTGATCAAATCATAGGCCCTCCCTTTCTTATCAAATTCTGGGTTTTAGAAAGAAAGAAAAAAAAGTCCTTCCTAAGTTTTTGCATTTAAATATGAATGAAGTTATTCTAGTCACAGTTAGTTAAAACTTGCATATTCTAGGTTACCATCACCTCAAAGCATTGTCTAATATAAATATTCCATTCAACTGATTCTTGGGAAACAAAGACCTATTCCAAAGTGCTTTTTGTTTATTCTCATTCAGAAAATTAGTGGACATATCTTTTACTTAAAAAAATAAAGGTTTTTTTGGCCTACCTGAAAACCTAGATATGGGTTGTGTCTGACAGCAATCATATTTAGTTGTTGATTTGAATTGGCATATAGAAGTAAACAGATTAAAGCGTATCTTTTCCCTTATGATATAGAAGTTACGTAGAGAAAGAAGATAAGAAATTGCACAGATGTACTTATAAAGTGATATATAGTTATTTCTTTTTTTTATGTTCACAGATAACTGATAACATATGATATACAACACTAGCACATTAGAGAACACTATAACTTTCTAAAGATAGATTCATATTCTAGGAATTTTTTCTTGAAAGAATATTAAATATTGAGCTAGAGAATGAAAACCTCAAATCACTGTAATTTTATTTCAACATTTTGAAACAGATGTTACCTCAAGAGTTGCTACTATGCTTTAAATTCCTTTATTTTCAATATTCATTAAGTTAGGCTTTTCTTCTTGTTTCTATTAAGAGTAACATATGCTATTTCTGTTCAAAACAACCACCCTAAAACTCTTAAAAATACATTAGAAAGGCAGTTTATGTAGAAAATGCTTTGTTAACATTTTTCTTTGCATAAAAACAGGTTTTTCTAACAATTACATGCTATATAGAGATACAAAACAAACTAGTCAAACTCATTAAAAAATTAAGTCCATAGGCTGGATTTAATGTGTATTTGATGATTTAAGATTAAAATTCTCTCTGTAAAAATACCCATTTGCATTTGTAATGTACAACTGAAAAGCTATATCACTATGAATGAGTGAGTAACAGAATGTGTCTGTACTAAAGTATCACCAACTGATTTTTTGGTATAGAGTAGATCAAATCCATTGCAGTAGTGTATATTTTCAAATGAAACACTCTAATCAGACTCCTCATAATTTTTTATCCAGGATGTTTTTACTAAGAATTGAAAATATTCCATAGCATTATGAGCTGCATCTTCTGCATAACATAATTTTATTTTTTATTTATTTATTTATTATTTATTTTTGATTATTAAATATTTTATTATACCACCGTGAGAAATACATTACAATGTTGCTCATGTTTAGAGGTTTCAGTCCCATAGTGTTCCAGCACCCCCCGCCTCCAGTATGAACTGCATCTTCTGCATAATATAATTTTAAATATTGGAGCTTGAGCAGTAGAACAGTGTGTAAGGCTCTTTCTTTGTATGCAGCCAACCGGAGTTTAATCCTCAGCACTCCGTATTGTCCTTTAAGTGCTCCACGAGTGATCCCTGAGCACAGAGTCAGGAGTAAGCCCTGAGCATAGTTGTTTGTGGCCCCGAAGCTGGTGGTGATTGATGGTCAAGGCAATGCTGAGGATTAAAACTAGGATATCACACATAAAGGACAAGTGCACCATCACTGAGTCACATCCCAGCTCCTATTTTTTTTCAGTTGTGTATCCATGGTCTTCACATTACTTAGTCTTCCCTTACTGGCCTTAGAAAGCTTCTTTATTGCTGTGAGATAATAACCCCAAAGAAAAAGTAGTAAAAATCTTAGCTGTTTGCCTTCTGTGTATGATGAGACCAAGTAAAGCTTCTATGATTTTTGATCTATTGACAAAGGTATACTGCTTCTGAGGTGCATAATGATATTATAGCTCTCCATTACAGACCTGTAATATTAATTCATCTGCTTCTCAAAACAAAGGTGTAAAGTGGGTAATGCTATTTGCATTTTGCAGCAGAGAAATCTGATGTAGAGTGATCTGCCCAGGTTGACAACAGAAAGAGTATACAAACCTCCTGGATTCATTCCATTAGTCAACGTTGCTGCTTCCTACCCCAGTACTTAGATGGGTCTCCATAATAATTCATACAGTACATGTGGCTAGTGCCTGTATATGATTCTCTCAGGAATATTAGGCAGAGGAGATGGTTCCTTTTTAACAGTGAATGAAGGGGCAGCATTTTGTTATGGCAAGACAAAATGCTATTTTATTATTTTTGTTCATTTGTCTTTTTTTTGTGTTTTGAGGCCACATATGGTAGTGCTCAGGGCTTAATCCTTGCTCTGGGCTCAGGGGTCGCTCCTGGCAGGGCTCAGGGAGCCATTTGAGGTGCCGGAGATTAAATCCAAGTCAACTGAGTGCAAGGCAAGCATCCTACCTGCTTACTGTTCTGGTTCCCAACAATACTATTTTAATCCTGTTTGGTAACACGTATTTGTGATTTATGACAACCCAGTTTTTTCTAAAACTTTGAAGGATGATAAAATCTTCCTGAATCAATATATTAGTATTATAACTTTTTTATTTTGTAACACTTCATTCTAACTCAGATGTACCTCTAGTATATATTAGATCATTGTGTATTGGCTTTTGAGCCACACTCTGCTGAGCCTAGGCCTATCCTATCCTTGGGAGTCACTCCTGGTGGTGCTTTTGTGTATATTAAGTCAATTTTGTTTTACAAGAATATAAATGTTTATATGTTTTTATGGGATGTAATTTTTAATAATGTGGACAACAGATTTGAAAGAAACAACCTTCTTTTTCAGAAATTGAATTATTCTTGAGCCATTAAAGAATGAACTCCATGATTTTGGTAGGACAGGGAGCTCATTCTCATCATATATTGCTGAGACATGCCTCTTGATGATTAAAATTAAACTTTCAAATTGCTAATTGGAATTAAAAATGACTAGAGATCACAGTTTGAGCTCAGAAGCAGCAGTGACTGCTACCAATAAGGCAGCTTTTATCTGAAGTCCAATTCCTCTAGTAATTAACTTTTGGGGAAAAAATTAAGTAACCTTTTCATTTTAATCTGATTGGAATAAAAGACCTTTTGCTAGGAACAATTAAACTAATTATGTTCTATTTTATAAATTAATTTTGATGGAAAAATAAATTTACACAAGACTTGGAAAAGTCTTTCTAATATACTATTTTGAAGAGATAGATTCATCAATTGAAAATATCTTAAAGTGATTTCTTTCCTGGTGTAATTACTTTGGTAGGAAGGATTATATTTTGGATTGGAACATTTGTAATACTGTCTTTGAGATAGAGGCCCTAAAATGAATTTGAAAATTAGATTTTTCAAGACACAATAACCAAAGCTCAAATCAAAACAATCTCTGGTATTACCTATTATCCTACACCAAGAGTTATCCAGACTCCACAGAGAGTGATCCCTGAGCACAGCTACCTGAGTAACCCATTAGCGTTGTGTGGTGTGTTCCTAAAACTAAGAACAAAATCAAAACATGCATTCATGGTGAATCAACAGAAGTTTGGTTTGAACTTCAATGAAAAATGTTATGGTGGCTGTATGGTCTTCTAGGGACCAATTCTATAGGGGCACCCAAAAAGTAATCTATTTGGGAAGTAATTCTGGAAAAAAAGCTTATAAGTACATTTAAACTCATTTGTGTTTATAGATAATTGTTAGGAAAGTTGTAGTTGATTTACTCTTTTAATTTACTAACTAGATTTCTCTGTGTTTTTTGAAGCTGAAGTATGTCCTCAAGTAGCTTTTCCTATGGTTTCTAGATGATGTTGTTTGGAGCAAACTTGAGCCAAGTTTCTTTCCATTTCCCAGTCTAGGCCTTTATTCTACTATAAAAGAAAGTCACTCTTGTATTTTAGATCTTACTATTTCTTGAGATCTTTCCAGGTGTGTAATATTCCACGGCTACTCTTTCCTGTTTGCTCCTTAATTTTGTAATAATGTTTTTGTATAATGGACATAGACTCAACAGAAGCTGTTAATAATTATTTGTCACATCAAATGTTTAATTGATTTATAATTTACAAATGGTTTGTAAGCAGCCATGAAGTGTGATTGTTAGTAGTGGAATATATAGATTTATTTTATTGACTTTTATCTAAATATGACCTAGTTAATTATAAAATGTTATTTATGATGTTTGTATAATCTTGATATTATTTATAATGATTATTGTAGATTTAGTTGTTAATATAACTGCATCAACACAGTTTTTTCTTTTGTTCTTAATTTGTATAAAATGTATATGCTAATATAGTTTTCACTGTAAAATTATGACTTGATATTAAAATTGTATAAACATAATATTAAGAGAAAAACATCTACCTCTAATTTGTTCTTCTGCCAGGTTCTGGGTTGAATGATGGACAGTGGCACGAGGTTCGATTCCTAGCTAAGGAGAATTTTGCTATTCTCACCATCGATGGCGATGAAGCATCAGCAGTCCGAACTAACAGTCCTCTCCAAGTTAAAACCGGAGGAAAGTACTTTTTGGAGGTAAGGTTATCATTTAAAAATCCTGTAAACTAACATATTCCTAATAATGCAGTTTCAGTGAAGATTGATAATGAAGTAATGACATTTGATTTAATGAACTCATTAGATCTTGGGGACAAAATTCTGTGATCTCTTAAGCACAAAATGAGTGACAAATTTTGTCTCTTCATGGCAAATGTATTAATATATCACCAAATACTTAATATAAATTTGAACTATTCAAAATAGAAAGCTTGATATTCTGAATCCATTGTTTCTGTTTTTAATATACTCAAGAGACACTTCCTTATGTATTATGCATTCATCACCTGTTGTTGTAAAGCTAATTAGACCAAACCTTATGACATAAAGCAACATTTATTGTTTAAGAGTTAAGAGGGAAGAGGTTTCCAAGCTTATTTGGCCTAACACTCAGAATAAAATATGTACATTAATCCCAAAAATCTACCTTTGAGCAAACAGAGAACACTCCACCAACCCTCAATTACACCATAGAAGTTGCAGCACCTCCCTGGGTTGGCCCAGCTCACATCCCTGATGGGGTTTTTAATCACCCACTTTGGGACACAGTGCTCTAGATCAGGAATTCAGGAATGACTGAACTGCTGTCTCAGGGTCTCTCAGGGACAGATTCAGATGGTCAGGTATGAGCTGGTCATTGAAGACTTTAAAGAGTCAACTCCCAAGAAGTTCACACACTTGATAATAAACAGCTGTCCAGGAACCCTTCAGAGTCTTTATTCTTTAAGTGGCCTCCCTTCTAGGTGAGGGAGCTACTGGAAATGAAAAGGTGCAGGGAAACATAGGAGAGAGAAGGAAAGGTAGAAAAAAATAGTAGGCAATAAATGCTGTCAAAGATGTAAACCTTAATTTTTTATCATTATATTTTGGATATGACTATCCTATCGCTTCTGTCATACACAGTTTGAAATGAGTCATGAAATCAAGCCCACATTTCAAGCTAAGGATGAAAAGATGGTATCTGGTAACCACTATCAGGAACTACTTACACAGGGTACATCTATATTCAGAGGTTTTATATTCATCACTTGATCACTTGACATTCTGTTATTTGTTGATTTGCTGGAGCGGGCACCAGTAACGTTTCCATTTGTCCCTATCATGTGCCAGTGTAGCCCAATGGCATCTGCTTGCTCCAGGAATACGAAGAGTGGGTTTTATTAAGAGGTTTATATTAAGGGGTTTTGTATTAAGAGGTTCTGATCACACACACCTTGGTTCTTAAGTAATAAAAAGATTAATGAAGTGAAAATTTCTCACTAAAAATGAGAAACTTGCCTATACATTAATTATAATGTATAGGCAAGTATGTTATGATATGTATACTTTGCTATCATTTCTTTTTATCATAAATTTCTAATTTGTGATAATTTATGAAAAACACTTTCCTTTTTATCATTGATAGAATACTGGGAAACCTTTTATTAAAGTGTGAGGTCCTTGTTTAGATCTACAAATCTTTACTAGATTACTGCTTTTCACCTAACTCATGTAATGTGAGGTCAAGGTAAGAACCTTGCTTCCTTAGGAATACTTTTTGCTTAAAATTTAAAATTATAGATGTGCAGAGATTTGCTTGTAAAAATATCCCTTTAACATTTGTATGTCAATTAACTTATATCTACAGCTATATCTTTGTCTATCAGTATTCAGTTTTTTCATATGCCTACTTGAGAGTAGATGACCTACATGTCTTGTCCTCTCCTGCCTAGCATCTTAAACTCTGAATTGCAACCCCATGTGAGTTCACAGAATCATATATGGAGGATCAGAAAAAAATTTGCAATGTTTAAATGTTTGTTAAAAAACTATTAAAAAAGGAATTAAAACTCAGACACCTAACAAAACTGAGGTGATCCTGGCAGTGCTGGCTCATGT
Source organism: Cryptotis parvus (assembly GCA_021461705.1). NCBI lineage: Eukaryota > Metazoa > Chordata > Mammalia > Eulipotyphla > Soricidae > Cryptotis > Cryptotis parvus. The sequence goes on from JAJIBD010032337.1 coordinate 84,745, forward strand.
TGTGTTTCTTGGCAGAAAGGAAAACAAGTGGGAAAAGTTTAAGAAGCCCTGCCTTACTCTTTGCTGTAAGATTCAGTAAAATTTCCTGAACACTATGTAACCACCAGGAATGCTCTCTGAGCATCAAGCCAGGAGTGATCCCTGAGCACAAAACAAGGAGTAAGCATTAAGCACTACCAGATGTGTTCCCTAAACAACAAACACAAATATTGTGGATACTAGATTATCAATAAATATTTAGAGTGAAATTTTAAATGCTAAAATTATAGGCAATAGAGAATTTTATTTGCAGTTGTGTAAATGAGTTAATATAAGTACTGGGAGCCTTAGTGACTTGCCAATGAGGTTGTAAGAGACAACTAAAGTCAATACCCACAGCTCCTATACCAGGCATTTCTGCCCCTGGTGTCATGGTATGATGATTAGTGAAACTCAGAGACACAAGTTCCCAAATTAGACCTCAGCTCCTTTAATCTTCCATGGTATTTATGTAAAATAAAACTACATGGTTTATAAAGTGTTTCCATAAATATTTGATGAGCAGATGAAAATCAGACAAGATAGCTTATGAATGAATAAATTGGAACTTATTGGTAGGAGAGAAAGCAGCACAATCCCATACAAGTTTTCCACTTAAATACATCTAATAGATGACTGTTGCCAACAGCTTTATGGCTATCAAAGAATGACAATAGTCAGTTGTAAAGCTATTGCTAATTTCTACTCATCCAAATGACAGTGGGCTCTCTTTGTTTGATGGATCTTGTTGAACACCTAAGACTACTTTGGTCTCTTTCCATTAGCTGGGTAAGCAAATAGCTATAACTGCAAACTTATGGCACAAAGTATCTAAGATAGAGTATCTAAGATAGAGGTTCACAGTGCATAAATTGTTGTTGCTTTAAAGTCTCTAGTTTTCAAAGGTTTCCTCTGGAAGCCTTTTTTCTTTCCTTCTTTGGCATGCCAAACAAAATCCTATGGGCAACTGGTGTTCCTTTGTTTATAATGTTTTTAGCCAAATACAGTGTATCAGAATCACTAGAGGAACTTGTGTAATTCAGAGTCCTGTGACCCACCCTGCAGTTTAAGACACAGGATGCTGAGAAAGTGTACAATATTAAACTTCGATTAATTCTGTTATAAATAATGGAGTAGTGGATTATATAGTTCTTACTCAATTGCACACATCTTTCACTACATTGTCCATCGTAAAGCAAGGTTTAGAGGTGAGCTACTTTCCTAGACTTGTGTTGTTATAGAGCAGTAGTAGGAAGTCACAGAGCAAAGTCTGATGCAGAGGCATTGATTTCTTTAATTTAAATATTGAATCAAATTATTCCATCAGTCTACTGTCATAACACTGTTCACACAAACTCTTGTGTAAAGTCAGTCAAACCTTCCTCTTTCTAACTTGCTATGTCATGAAAAAAAATGCTCTGTGGTTCAGAACTCTAAACCACAGAATAAAACTCTGTGGTTCTCTTCAGCTGTATAAATATCCCAGAATTCAGCTATACTCTGAGTAGGCAACAGAAAACAATTGAAGCTATTGACTTTCTCTAGATCACTACAAGATCTGAATTCCAGCATTATCTTCTTGTCTTCCTTCTGGTATTACCGAAGACTTACAGCTTCTTTCCATAGACTAGAGTATCTGCTTCTATAAGATGCATCATCATCCTGCCTTAGCTCAAATGCACTGTTCTAAACCTCCATCATCTTTAAGATAATTAAGATAGCACTGCTTTTACCCAAGAAACCTCCATGTGGCCTTTGGTCTATGGAACGCCTTTGGTCTATGGAAGAGCTCGAAATAGCAGCTCTCCTTGAGTGCAGTGGACCAAAGAATTCACTTGAAGGGTTTTTGAAATTTTACTCATGACCTGTGACTTTGCAGGCAGAATGCTAGCTGCCCCTGTTTTGTAACCACTATCTCTATTATTTTCTCTCTCTGTCTTTTTCTCTCTTTCACACACACACAGACACACTCACACTATGAATGCATGTATATATGCATCCTCCAGCAGTCGCAGAAAAGTTAAAGTGAATACTGTGATTAGAGCTTCTTAGGAAATAATATTTTGGTGAAAGTAAAGTAAGTAGACTTTGTTCTAAACCATGCACTTTCCCTCCCAGACACTGGGCTTGGGATTGGCCTCTGTTCATGCATGAGTCATTAGAACAATTAACTTCTATTCCTTTTTTGGTGCCTCCTCATGGCATAGTGTTCAACCCAGGGCCTGCCCTTCCCTTACAGTGCTAAATGCTGACACTTTGCCCATTCGCTCCACTGTAACTTATTTATTTTTCCCTGGATTACACAACAGACGTTCCAAGCAAGATTTGATATTTCAAGCCTGTGCTCCACTAAGGACTCTCACCTACTACTTTACCCTTCAAAGTCTTTCTTCCTCACTTAATATAAACCATTTTTCAGTTAAATGAAACTTGAAGTGATGGCTTTCCTGCCTCGGGCTTCTCTATTGCTGTCCTTCACTATGTCTATTTTTCTTCTTGGACGGGTCAGGTTCTGGCCTTGATATTTCTTTAAGAACTTCCGGGCAGTTGTTCCAGATCAAGGGAGGGAGGTGTCACAGAGTCAAAGAAGTGAATGGCCAATGTCAAATAAAAACAAATGCTTGGGTTCTTACAACTGAACTGATGTTGTCATATATAAGGTGGCCTTAGAATGGACTAGTAGTTGCTCAAAAAAGGGTAGGAAACTTTGACATACTGGTGGCATTGAAAATGCATTAACTTTGTACATCAAAGACATAAACACTAGAACTATTGAAACATGTTACCTCTGGGTCAAAAAAATAGTACAGTAGGTAAGACATATGCTGGGTTTGAACCCTGAGCTCAATGCCAGAACTAAGCTCTGAGTACTGCTGAGTGCATCCAATAAGCGAAAACTATGCAAAATATATGACAGCAATAATGAGGATAATACATCAACATAATTAATAAATAAGCAAAACTGGAAATATGAGGCCTTAAAGATCGCAAATGTATTGTTGAGGTTCATCTATGTCAAATAACTGATATTTGAGATTAAAAAAGAATAAAACTAATCTTGTGTTAGCTGGGTTCTCCAGAGAAGCTGTATGTCTAAGATACATTATAGGTATGGGCTCACATGATTATGGAGACAGGAAGTTCCACCATTTGTTATTTGTTGTCTTTAAACTTGAGATACTACAACTAGTATTGTCCTAGGAAGTGTCTATGTCATGATAGATTCCAAAGAGAGAATACGGATCTCTCATTTTTCATGGTAGAGAAGATGTATATCCCAACTCCAAAAGCAAGAGAAAACTTGACTCTTCTGCACATTTTAATTCTATTTAATTCTATTTATTTTGAATAGATTTTGAATTCCATTTAATCTTTTAATAGATTGGATACTGTCTGCCCTATCAGATGAAGGCATATTTCTTTTGCCCACATTCAGTCTACATATCAGTTTACATAGTCAGTCTACATATTAGTTCTAATCTCTTTTTCTCACAGACAAACCCTGTTAGATTAGCAAAAATAGTTTCTATTGAAATAAATTAGAAATATGTGAGGGGAGAGAAGGAAAAGATGTGTTCAAGAAAGAATACAGGTTTATCCAAAAGGAAAAAGAGGAGAGAAAATACCTGCTCAATTAAGAATACAAACTTGAAAGAACAAGCCCCAGGAAATAATTTTATCAACCCTATAGGCTCCTCTTAGCTCAGTCAAAGAAAGAATATTGCTGTTCTGTTTTATGAAGATATCATGAGAAAATTCTGACACATAATAGGTTTTGGGCATAAGTTTTTTACAAAACAAAGTGGTTATTCACATACCAAAATCAACAGGCTCTCACATGTATGTATTTGTAGTTTCCCTACACAGCAATAAAGGGTGTGGTTTCTGTCACATCCAGAGTCATTTTCTGCAATCTGTTCTTCCCTCTCCCCACCATTCACATACTCTCATCCTTGTTCATTCATACTACTGAAACATAAGCGGTCATCATGATCATATAAGTTCCCAGGTCTTTAATTACTGTATCACTGTCTTCCCGTTGTTCATCGATTTGCTCGAGAGGGCACCAGTAACATCTTCATATGTCCTGTCACAATAAAGTGTAGCTCAAGGGCATCTGCCTGCTCCAGGGACAGGAAGAGCCTCAAGCCATATTTCAGGTCATGGAATTGAGGTCCATAATTGTTACTAGTTTTTGGCATAACAAATAAAACATGGGTAGCTTGCCAGGCCTTGCCATGTAGGTGGTATACTATCAGTAGAAAGCTCTCATCTCGAGCATTTACTGATGAAACTTATAAGGGAAAGATCAGGTTCAAGCTTGGATTGAGCTCTGAGAACTATAGAGTTTGAATGTTGAGAATGACTGACCACATGATGTGTGGGTTGCTCTGGCTTTCCACTATATTAATGGGATGATGGGCATCAGTTATAACCTGTCTTGATATGTATACAGTGTATAAATGTGAAAGATCCTGGGAAGGACCTTATCATAAAATCAGTATTATCTAAGAATGTCGCATGTCGCGTGGCCACAACGTGGCCATGTGCCAAGGAGCTGTGTGTCTGGCGTGGGTGTGCCTATCTTCCGGGGAAGCTGGCATGGAGGTGGAGGAAAGGGCAGAGCCCAAATCTCCTCTCCAAGTCCACCCAGCGTGGTCCCTACCCCCGCGTGTGAGCGAATCCTTGGAGCAATGTTGGACTCTGCCAGAGGCTGGCCGAGCCCCTTACAGGGAGGTCAGCTCCATAGATTGCTTCCACATGGATTGCTTCCACATGGGGCTTCCACGTGGATAGCTTCCACATATATATATATATATATATATATATATATATATATAAATATATTTTTATATAGGTCTTTAATATAAAAATCAATTATTGGCTCATATTAAAGACATATACAAGTAGACATATACAAGTAGAGAAGAGTACAGCTAGGATTCAAATGCTGTACACTAAATATTTTCTAAACATTGGCATTATTATTCTATAATGTTACAACAATGAAGAAATCAGAAAATAAGTACTCTTAGAAGTTTATATTTCAGTTGAAATAACCAAATGGGTAAACTTGGTATATTTGGGGGGGAAAAATCAGGGAAAGTAATGGGACCCTCAGAGGGACAGTGTGTTAAAATATTAATATTTAGAAGAAATGTTCAAAGGAAGCCTTGATTAAAAGGTCTTTGAATAAAGGTCTGTGAGGTGAACGACACTCAAGAAGAGAAATGAGGGATGCTTGCATTGTTCTTTGGAGGAATAATTATATGTGAAAAGACAGGAGACTGTGAGAACATGGAGAGTCTGAGGAAAACAGGCCGGCATGACTTTAGGGATATGCGATATTAAAGGCCACAATAGTAAAGTCTTATATTCTGAGTAAGATAGAAGTGCTTAAAATTGGACACGATCATAAAATAATTTGTTTACACTTAAACGGTTTCTCAAGGGGCCATAGAGGTAGTCCAGCAGGGGGGGGCACTTGCCTTGCACACAGCCGACCCGGATTCATTCCCTGGCATCCCATATAGTCCTCTGAGCACTGCCAGGAGCAATTCCCGAGTGCAGAGCCAGGAGTAACCCCTGATCATCGCCAGGTGTGACCCGAAAATAAAAAACAAAATACATAAAAATAAATGCTCTCTCAAGCTGCTAGACAAATGAGAACAGTGGAGACAATTTTGTGCCAAAAATAGAGATAAAGGCTAGACTAATCCACAGCTACAAGGAGACAGGAAAATTCCCATTTCTATTTCCATCTCCACAAGTATATTTATTGGAAGTCAAAAGAAAAATTTGCTGATGGCATCCCATATGGTCCCCTGAGTTCTGCCACGAGAGATTACTGAGCATGGAGTCTGGAGTAACCCCTGAGTATCACCAGGTGTGATGCTGAAATAAAAATAAATAAATAACTAAAATAAAATATTAGCTCATATGACCACCCAGATCTATCTCAAGCTTAAAAATATGGCTCAATTCTTTCATCTTTTTCTCAGTCTTTACTTCAAACCTAGTCTGGCATTACTGAGGCTGGAAAAGAATTAGCAGATAAATTATTCTTCTAAGGAATAAAAATAAAGTTAACTATGATCTATCTTCACATGGTACTAAAATTATGTATTAATATTGAAATACTTTGGTGTCCTTTTATAAAACGTTATCTTTGACATTGTAGCTTATTGGTGGCAAGAATCAAGTTTGTTTGTGTTCCTTTTGAACCACAAAATGACAAGTGCTCAGAATTTACTCCTGGTGGTGCTCTGGAACTACTATATGTGGTTCCAGAGATCAAATAGGGATGTTCATGTACAAGGCAATGTGTTTTGGCTCTGTACTATCTCTCTGGCCCTGCATTATAAATTGGGATTTCCACAAGATGGTAATACTGTAACTTTCCTCTTGAAGTTATGGTGTTCCTCATCTTCCCTGTCCAGGTCACAATTTTAGGATCCTAATGGCAAGAAAATGACCAAGGTCTGAATGAAATAGACAAAGCTTTACACCATTCTTAAAGTCATGGAAGTTTCTAACATTTTTCTTTTAAACTTTCAGAATGACAAATGAGGAAATAACGTTTAGAACTTTATATATTCCTATGTATAGCTTGTCTAACTTCATTGACAGTTGTAATTTTATTTTTCATTGTTTTCGAGCCTGTCAGCTCATTTTTGTCTGCATACGTTTTCTTGTCATTTTTAATATTTCATTTGGGTCTTTATCATCGGTGATATTTCCACTTTATTTGTCATTCCTTAAATATAGTGCATTAGCCAGAAACTCTTTCACAGTTATTGATATCTTAAAATGGTTTGGTCATAAAATCATTACTTATGCAAATGTTTAGATCAATATTTGCAGTTCTATGCAAACATTTCCCCATGTTTAAAATGCATTTTAAGCCATTATTCTCATTCTGATAATGTTAGCAGGAGATATATATATAATTTTATATATATAATTTTCATATATATATAATTTTATATATAATTATATATATATAATTTTTTGGGGTTAGGGGATAACCGGATATGTAGAGATGTATTTTACATTCCAATTCCAAAGAACTTTTGGTCATTTTTGTATGTTTTCAATTATATGTGTAAAAGAAAAGGATACAGCAGAAGGAGGTAAATTCACATTGAAATTGAATTCATTAACCTCATCGGAAATGGTTGCCCTGTTGGAGATAGAAAAATATTCATTATATAAGCTACATTTTCAAATACCTTTTTATATCTCCTAGATATAAAATTTGATTAGAGATATGATTCGGGCTTATTATCTTTGGAATTATGTGCTATTTTACAGTATTTGCCTTTTTATGGTTGTTATAACTGACTTGCAATGCAGTATTCAGATTTAACACTAAATTGTAAGTGGATTTTCAAAGAAATGAAATTACAAAAATTCTAACTTACAAAAATTGTCTTATCTCTGAAGGTAATTATCACTGGCACCTTTTATTTCTTCTTATATCAATCTTGCTATTTTAAATGCACAGGACTAAGAGATTTGTTCTGATTGTGGATATAACCAGAGTTCTTCTGCAAATACGTAAAATAAATATGTTTCATGGTATTCCTTTACAAATAGGAAATGGAGCCAAATTTTAAAACATAGTGATTTGTATATTTGTGTAGCTTTGTAGCATGTATCAAATTATCATGGAAAAATTTAGGTACATCTACAAAACCTGAGTTTATTTGGTTTAAAATACTTTGTTTATTCATCTGGAGGCCACAACTTGCAGTGTTCTGTCTTTCTCCTGGCTCTGCACTCAGGAATCAATCCTGGTGGGCTGTTAGGACCATATGAGGTTAGGGATGGAACCAAGATTAGCTGCATGTAAGGCAAGTATCTTACTCACTGTACTATTGCTGCAGTCCTAAGATTTACAGTACCATATGAGAAAAAGGAAAACAGAATTTTATATCAGTTTTCCTAGACCAATATATTTGTTTAGTTACTTGTAAGAAGTGGAGGTTAAGATAGAAGGATAGAAGATATTAGGATATATCTCACTACCTAACTTTTAACTATATTATAAAGTTATAATAATAAAACAGCATGGCACTGATATAAGAATAGACTCTTATCAATGGGTTAGAATTGAGTACCCAAAGATAAATCCCCAGTTTTAGAGGTGTGGTATGTGTATATATCTAAACTAAAAGAGTCAATAGCATGAGACTCAAACTGTAAAATGTGCCTATCAAGTAGACAGACTGAGTGGGTTGGAGGGATAAAGAGGGACATTGATGAAGGGAAGTTGACACTGGTGTTGTGATTGGTGTTGGAATATTGCACTCCTGAAACTCTTCTGTGAATAATGTTTTAAATCACAGTGCCTTAATACAAGGTAATAAAAAATTAAGTAAAAATATCAAGTATTCTATGGAAAAAATGAATTAGAGTTTCAAAAGACTTAGAGGGCAGAATGCCTTGAAGGAAAGCATAGTGGAAGGCTGCTTGTTTCTTGTATCTGAAAGGTGAGTGGAAGGACAGTGGCAGGGTAGCAGGTTAGGAGGCAACATGAGCACAGAGCAGGGGGCTCCGAGCCAGCCCCAGAAAAGATTGCAGTTTTACAGGTTAGTGCCTGTGTCAGACAGCACTCACTGTAGGCCAGTTGGGAGTTTTGTCAGGTCAGTGACGCCTGAGGTCTGAGGGAGGGAAGTGACAGTCACCCCACTTGCCTGGGAATGCAGGTGGTGGGTAATAATTCCAAGGAGGAGAAACCAAAGATAGTTCCAGGGAGCTTGCCATGCCTTCTTCACACACCAGGGGAAGTGGTTTCGTTATTTCTTCTTCTGAAGTTGGTATTTCTGTTTATATTATTCTCTATAGTCAGGAAAGTGGAAAAAAAGTGTTTTAGGGTGATGTTTTTGTATTTAATTTATTTATTTTGGTTTGGGACCACATCTCACTGTGCTCAGTGCCTAACCCTGGCTTTGTATTCAAATATCAAGTCTGGCAGTGCTCAGCAAGGCATATGTGGTATCAGATGGTGAAGCCTGGCAAGATGCTTGCTAGACAAGTGCCTTACCACTGCACCATCTCTTTGGCCCCAGGGATAATAATTGTTTAAATGTTGAAATATTAAATATCATCTTCCCCAAATCACAGTTGGATTCAGCACTTAGAGTTGTGCTAATCTGTGGTCATTACATTTGTTTATTGTCTTGTTTTGTTTAATCTTTTTTATGTTAGTACATAAACTTTTCCTTTTGAATAAGGGTGTAAGTTCTTCCTGGCTCAGTGAAAAAATTCTTTATTGCTGAGATTGTAGGGTCAACACTAAAATAAGCTATTTTTTACCAGTCTGGTCCAATCAGAAAATAATCAAAATTTGCCAAATTGCCACATTTTTCCCTCAGTTTCTCATTCTTCGGGCTTATTGATTATGCATTTTAGCAACCAATTATCCCCCTAATAATCAAGCATTAATACCGCCCTGAAAAAATTTGTATAGGAAGGATGAATTGATACAATTGCTAATAAATGAGGGACATGGAGAGAATTTTGCTGAGTGAAATGAGTCAGTAGTAAAGGGACAAGCACAGAATGATTGCGCTGATTTGTCAGGTGTAAAAAGACATAAAAGAAGCTAGTATTCAAAAGAGTAGAAACCAAACAGGATGGTTCATGGGTATAAGTCTGTTTCAACTGCTTGGGGATAAGAATATTAGGTTAGGGAAGGGACCACTATGAACAAAGTGGTAACTGATCACTGTATAAGAACTGCATGCTGAAAGTAGGTAAAATACAAACATGATAGCTCCTCAGTATCTGTATTGTAAACCATAATGTTCATTGCGGAGTGGGGAATGGGGGGAAGAGGAAGGAACGTGCCTGGCATAGAGACAGTCTGTGTGGCAGGAGCCTAAAGGGGCACACTGGTTGTAGGAAATGTGCAGTGGTGGAGGGGATACATATTGGAAATTATGTAACTGAAACCCAATCATGAACAGCCTTCTGACTGTATTGCACAATGATTCAATAAAATAAATAATTAAAAATAAGTGAATTAATATGACATTTCATTTTCACAAGCCCTACAATTGATCAGTATCTAATGATGAAATTGGTATGAGAAATGTGTTTCAAGAGAAAGTCAAAGAGAAAAGAACTACCCAGTCGTCATCAAAGAGCTTAGTATCACTTGTATCACTTGTCTTCCTGTTGAATATCGATTTGCTCGAGTGGGCACCAGTAGCATCTCCATATGTCCTGTCACATGCTGAGTGTAGCCCAAGGCATCTACTTGCTCCAGGAACATAAAGAACCTCAAAACATTCCATCAGGTCATGGGAATGAGGTCTATAATTGTTACTGGTATTTGGCATATCAAATATGAAACGGGTAGCTTGCCAGGCTTTGCCGTGCAGGGTGGGATACTCTTGTAGTCACCTGTAATGCTCCACCCAGGAGAAGAGCTGATGATAAGCCTGGCTTGCATGGTCGCTTTGCGGCCATGCGGTTCATCAATAAATGCTTGAGATTATAGGTGACTACAAAGGAACTTAGTATTGGACTAATTTAGATGTGAGAATTTATAGCCAAAGACTAGCTATATTCAAGTCAATTGATTTCAGAATCTGGCCCTACAATTTTATCATGTAATAACTGATAGATCAGTGACCTCAGCTGGCACTGATGGAGAGACAGAGAAATAAAAGGGAAGGAATAGGAGTTTATTGGGGTGTGCTCCCAGACAGACCCTACAGACCTCTGGTGAGACCGGGTAGAGCTGCACCCTGCGAGAGACTGAGCGGGATTCTTTTACTGTTTCTGCGGCAGAAATAGGGAACCAAGACCAGTGGAACTGGTGTTCTTGGTCTGTCTCCTGTTATCTGTTTGGGGTCAATGTGGAGAAGCACAGAATGCGGCCTGGGAGCTTCCTGGTGCCTGGTGGGCCATGCGTTCTGTCTTCCATGCCGAGGCAAGGTGATCTCTGATTCTGGAATGTGGCTCTTTCATCAGCTGATCACCATTTGGTCCCGTTGCCCATTGCTATTTCCTCTGATTGAACCTAACACTAACATATAGGAAGTACGTATTGGAAATTACTAACTTTCCCATCAAACCACCCATGTGCCTCACTGACACCGGCATCCTCTGAACTTCCTCCAATGCATAGTGCCAGCAGTGTTACAACTCCTTTCTCTGGAATATCTAGTCTGTAATCACTCCAAATTCAAGGACTCTCGTTTTGTAGACCTGGGGCGTAGGAAGAGAGAAGCCTTCTGTTTGCACACACTTGATGGGATCAAATGGTGCAGATCACGAAATTTAAATGAGGGTGTTCTTGGCCAGCAATGAATCTGAATTGCATGCTGTTTCTATCAGGAAATGGTAGAGCCTTCAGAAATTCGGCAATAACCAGAATCCTTCATGACCCTCAGAATTTTCCCAGTTCTGCTTAGGCTGAATGAACCAAATGAGGTGACTCAGTGCAGTCTGTATACATGGTTTTAGGATCACTATTTCAAAGAAAAGAGTTAGTGAAGGGCAGGGCATGTGCATTCAGAGAGAATGGCTCCTAGAAAATGTGTAGTTAATGCTACCTCTGGAGGAGGATGGGGGGGAAGAGGTGTTGGAAAATGATCAAAGGAGAAGAAATTTCTGCTGGGCTTTAAGATGAATACAGAGCAGTCAGGCAGATGGAAGCCTGCTGGGGAGTGGCTGAGAAGAGCACACAGCAGCCAGGCTGGCAGAGCCCTGCAGAGGGAAGTCCTGAGCAAAGAAGGGCATGAAAAGTCTTTGTGCAGTTGCTAAATAATAGTTTAAAACAAACTTTTCCTCTTTAATATTCAGAAGAAGCATCTAGGTATTTTAGAGGGGAGAAAGGTGTTGTAACCTCATGGAGGAAAAAAAAATAAATGGAATTATTTGGTCTGACATAATAACTAGAATCTATAGTAGAAAAAACCAGCAGCCGGGTGAATTGTCTCTTTGCTTTTCAACTTTATTGAGGGTATTTGCAGACCATTAAATATGCCATTCCAATAATACCACACACTGTGGTTTAGTATAGTCATGGAGTTCTACAACCATCACAGTCTTATTTCTGGCCATTTTCATGTCCCAAAATTGACACTGGAAACTCATTAGGAACCACTCTGCCCTCTCCTGTCTCACACTCATCCCTAGGCGACCACTAACCTACTTTCTATCTATAGATTCTCCACTTCTAGACATTTATGTAAAAAGAATTCAACTAGCTGACTGCCTTTCATGACTAACTTTCATTTAGTGTGCTTTTTTTTCAAGGTCCATTCAATTGCAACCTGCATTACTTTATTCCCATTGCTTTCAAATTATATTCGGTTGTATGGATATTCTGTAATTTATTGATTCACCAGGTGAGTGAACTTAGCATTATTTCTATGTCTCTGCTCTTATGAATAAAGCTCTACATTTTGTGTCATATATTTTTCTCTTTCTCTTTAGTAGCTACCTAATACTGACTAATGGCATATGGGAGACCTAGGTTTAATAAATTGAGGGTCTCTGAAACTTCTTTTTGAGATGATCCCAATAACTGTGGTTCCATCTCCAGACTTTGGAAAAACACTAATTTCGATTACAAATTCAGGATCACAATGCAGAGAAAGAGATTATTTGTTGAGTTTACATAATGAAAATTCTTTATTTTTATATGTGGAGGTAAGGATTAAAAGAAGATATTGAAATATTGGATCATGTTCTAATTCTGGTGATTTACATTGGAAGGCTATCAATACAGAAAAGAAAAAAATGAGGAAAGGAACAAAGATGATTTTTTGCTTAGGAAGGAATGAACTTTAAAGATGAGGATTGAACATTCTTGGAACATTATATAGGTGTTCATGTGAAGGAATAAGAGTAGGAAAAATGAAGGGATATTGACTTATAACAAAGTAACATTTCAAAATATAATTGGACTTTTGATGGGAAGGTTCATGGGTATCATAAAAGAGATGAAACCTGACTTAAATAACCTAAAAACCAAGAAGCTGGTGAAGGTACTGTATTTGTTCAGAGTCAGAAAAAATATAATTCTGTACAGATAAGTTCTACTAAATACATTATGGAAGGTTTTGCCCTTCCATTTATGTAGATATTTTAATCCAGATGCCAACAACCAACCCTGTGGACTGGGGTAGAATTCAATGCCAGTTGTTGAATCTGTCACAGTCCTACTGCTGGTGGGAGGGCACTAATTTCCTGACAGTTAAGAATACACTGTTTACTCTCATCTTCTGAGACCAACTGGTCTCTGATGTCCATCAGACAGCTCTCTGAAGCAGAAAAGAGGAATGTTTGTTTGACATTGTTAGATTCAGGAAGCCCAGGGTACCTCTGATACCATATGAGTCAAAGAAAATTCTCATTTCTGTGACACTTCTTTCAGGCTATTGCCCATGCTTCCCTCAAGTTTTAACTAAAAATATGGAGCAACATACATTCCACCTTGCAAACATTTCCAAGACAGGAAATTTCACAGGTCTGTCAGTCATCAAAAAAGAAAAATCTTGAAAGTGAATATAAACAGATTCTTAAAAATATATTCTAACTCCTTGGAGTAATTTTTAAAACATTCAGTGCTTACTCTTTTGATAATTTTTTCATTGTATTGGTACTTGGATTTTATATGATTGTCCCATTCTCCACACCAAGGAATCAGAATCTTGGCAATGGATTTCAATAAAAATAAAACTTTACCAAATTTTTTATTGTTTTATTTAAGATGTACTCCTACAGATGTCAGGTTCTGAGGAGGTAACAGAAACTAATCTCAGATGTTGCATCTGATCAGGTCAGCAAGATTCAGTAAGTGGTAGATTAGATTTTTCTAGCTGTGATTCATTTTCATATCTGCTACTTAATTTTATAGTTAAGGATTGCACAGTTGGGTATTGAAACATTTTATGAATAAGAAAATCAAGAGTTCAAAAATTAAATATATTGATAGATCAGTGACCTCAGCTGGCACAGACGGAGAGACAGAGACAAGTAAAAGAGAAGAAATAGGAGTTTATTGGGGTGAGCTCCCAGGCGGACCCTATCAGCCTCTAGTGAGGCTTGGGTAGAGCCACACCCTGGGTTTGGGGTGGGAAAGGGAACCAAGACCAGTGGACTGGGTGTATGTGGTCCGGCTCCTGTTATCCTTAGGGAGGTCGATGTGGAGAAGCTCAGAATGCGGTCTAGTAGCTTCCTGGCACCAAGTGGGCCAAGAGTCCTGTCCCATGCTGCACGCGAGGTGATCTCTGATTCTGATTCCAGGATGTTGCTATATCATTAACTAATCACCGTTTGGTCCCAGTTGCAGTTTGACCTGTTCCAACCTTACACATCTTACTCTGGGCCGTAAAGTTACTAATAACGGGGGCTGGGGTAATATAGAGAGGATAGGCTGTTTGCCTTGTGTGCTGCCAACCTGGCAACCCGTATTGTCCGTTAAGCATCACCAGGAGTAATTCCTGATTGTAGAATCAGTAATAACCCCTGAACATTGCCGGGTGTGGCCCAAAAAACAAACAAACAAAAAGTTACTAAGAACTAGTTTCTAATTTGGTAGTAGTGCAAATTTGCAGTCTACATTACTTTCTAACTTGACATTAAAACATTTGAAAGCATGGTTTAGCATAGATGAAAATAATCAAGCCAGCATTATTTCTCAATGACTATGACTTATAAAGTTTATTAAAAATTTTATTTTAGTAAAGGATATTGGCAAGATAATATGCAGTTAGTAAAAATTGTTGTGTGGATTACAACTGGGATATGATATTCCCAGTAATTACAGGGGTTGAATTTTACAATAGCCTGGAGTTGGGAGGAAAATATCTTTCATAGCTTACTGAGTTCAACCAAGATATAAGATAGTATTATATTTTTTTCCTTCTTTTGACAATATGTGGCATTTCTTGCCATTTTAATGCTGAATTTTAATCTTACTTTGGGTTACTTTAAGTGTATTTTGATTTATGTAATTTTCTTTGGGTTATTTTTATTGCAATATCATAGTTCACAATGCAGAGATATTACTTCCACCAGTTTCACGATGCCCCAGTATTACCCTGTGGTCTCTGTCCCTCACAACTTCCCCAGCATCCACGGTTCCCAGTTTATTCATCATGCCTGGGGCTTGCTTGTATTGGATATCGTCTAATCCTTTTCTTTGTTTCTCTTCATTATGCATATTGACTCATTTTTAAAATGGATAATATAATACCATTTATGGATAGAGTTAAGTAGTTATATACAATAATATCAATCAAAGTCTCATAAATATTTGTCAACAATTAGAAACATGAGTAATGATAGTAAAGTGAGAAAATGGATTACAGTCAATTAATAGTATAAAAAATTATAGGGCCCCTCCATGTAAGGATATTGGGTAGGTAATATAGGAAAATGCTGATGTCATGATGGTCCTAAAATACAGATTTATTTTCTTCGTACAATATAAAGGCATTGTTTCTTTCTTGAAAAATGACTTTCTGCTGTTTTCTGAGTCAGTGTAAATAAGCTATTCCTCTGTATCCATTTGATATTAGTAAATGACTTAAATGATTTTCAACATAATATAATTTACTCAGTACATTCGGGTGATTGCCTAGGTCTACTTATTTGCATCTTTAACTGGTAAGCATAGGTTGATTATTTGATTGAATACAATTTTAAAATCTTCTATTTTTTTCCTCCTGGGTCACTGTCATTATTATAAAGTGAGCCATTGCAGTTCCTCCTGAAAGACCTTTCAAAACTCCCCAACTTTCTCGTTCCTGACTGCAGTCATTCTAGGGCCATTTGAGTCATTTCTAGTGCCCAGTCGGTCTTTGATTCTTCTCTGACCATGTCAGTGCTCCCATTTTCCATAACCAAACCAATCTATGACTACCTTTGCCTCGTGATAGTCATACACATCTAGAATCTAGCTTTCTTCAAAGTTGCTGCCATGTGTGTTTTGTATTGTTTGGTTCCTGTATTTTTTTCTTCTTCTCTTTTTTTGTTTGTGTCACACCCAGCAATGCTCAGGGGGTTACTCCTGGCTCTGCACTCATGATTTACTCCTGGCGGTGCTTGGCCGGACTATATGGGATGCCAGGGAATCGAACCAGGGTCGGCCGCATGCAAGGCAAACGCCCTACCGGCTGTGCTATTGCTCTGGCCCTGGTTCCTGTATTTTTATTCCTTATTCAGTAGTTCTAACCATTCAGCCTCGCTGCTTCTGCATAGTGAGTCTCTCCTGCCATAGGGGCTTAGCACATTCCATTCCCTCTCCCCGGAATGTTTCGACCCTTTGACAACCAGATAAATATTTAAAAATAAGTCAGTGCCTGCTCAGCTCTTATATAAGATTTCAGAGAATTTTGGCTGAGTTCAGCTTCTCTTTTTTTTTTCTTTTAGCTCCAATAGGATTTTTCTTCTTACACCAAATGTTTCTAGAACAGCTTGTCTAGATATGACTGAGGGGCATCCTTGTGTGGTGTCACCCCGCCACTATACTTGAAACTTCATGAGCTCCTTCCCCACCTCTCCATCCCACAACCCCTTTCCCGTGCTTTCCTCCTTTCCTTCACATACCTTTCTCCTTTCTATACGCTATGCTTGTTTATCTGTTTTTTTCACCCATTCCTCTATCTTTATACCTTTAGAAGAATATAATTCTAGGTGGGAAGATTAATGCTGATTTGAATTTTGTCATTTGTTCTTTATTCAAATTTTCTATTGTGGCTACATGTGAGAAAAAAAAAGTCTCAGAAAACAAACCCTTCTTCCATACTGGAAATGGAAACTACTTAAAATTTCCATACGAAATTTAACTATTTTCAAAACACAAGTCAAAGTGTTGCTTTAGAAAGATGTATCAGTATATTTTCCATATGAAATAAAGAAGAATCGTACATGTTCATATTCAGTAACTAGATAAAGTAATGGGGAGCAGATAATTTGTCAAGGTAATTTTAAAAAAGTTCTGCTGGACAAAAAATGTTTTAACCTAACATTTGTTATGTAAGGTATTTTAATATTTAGAGTTACTGATAATGTTTTTCACTTAACAGAGCTATTTTCTCCCATTGGCACGCCAAATTTTTTTCTTTCTGGAATATGACATTCATAATATTATTAAAGAGATTTGATAAAAGAAGGATTCCTGTAATATAAAGAACTTCAGAAGTTTTATTAAAGTTTTAAAAATAAGTGCAATTATACACTTTAACAGTTGTGCAAGTTAAATTCTGAAGCTATGTCAAACTAGTGGTAACATCAAGTAAATGTACTATCTATTTCTTTAGGTAATTTTACTTAAGCAGCATTAAATGTCAACATTCTACTTTGAATAGTTTTGAGCCATAGAAATATTAAGAAATATTACCTGTGAAGTATAAAAAAGAAATACAGGTCTGGCCAGAGCCATAGTACAGAACATCGGGCACTTGTCTTTCATGTGACAACTAAGGTTCGATTCTGGCATCCCATATTGTCCCCTGAGAACACCAGGAGCAGTACCTGAGCTCAGAGTCAGGAGAGCCTTGAGCACTTCTGGATGTAGTGCTCTTCCCTCAAAAAATCCAAAACAGTGGGATGATACCTGGAATAGAAATAGTCCTGTTTTCTGATATGAAATCCCCTATCAGCCCTTTTAATTATGTAAAAACATTATATCTTGTTTCTGTCCAATACTGCAAACCATTTTCCTTATACAATTGAGAAAAGGTGCACAAAAACATAAGGTAAAATGCATCGTATGCTGTTAGTAAAGGAACAGTAAACCACAGTGCCTATGAGGCATGGAAGAAAGATGCCTGTTTAATGTTTTAGAAGGGAATACCCTTCTAAAAGTGATGAAATTTTCAGCCAAGACAAGGTACCTAGAGAAATCCCTGGGATTAGGAGGACTTTCCAACTTGGGAGCATTGGCAGATTCTTTTGTGTTTCAGGGTATTAACCCTCCAAATCAATAGAAAGTCAAGCACTAACTTTATGGAAAAAAGGCTCCCATCCACTCTCTACTACATTAATTTGTAGGCTCTATCTATAGAGAATACATACTACAGTAGTTCCCCTTATTCATAAAAGATACAAGGTCTAAAATGGATGCCTGAAATTGTTGATAATTGTTACTATTTATAATATATTTTCCTATACAGTCACACCACTGTTTCATGGATTAATTCTATACAATAAGTGATGAGAAACAAGAATAAAACATAACAATGCAACAATAATAAAAGATAGATGCCTGTCTCCAGGGCATTGTATGCCTGGAAATCAAACATGAATAGCTATGACTCACAGTGATTAAAAATATCACTGTATCACTGTATTCCCATTCATCATGGATTGGCTCGAGCGGGCACCAGTAACATCTCCATATGTCCTGTCTCATGCTAGTAGAGCCCAAGGGCATTTGCTTGCTCCAGGAACATAAAGAGCCTCAAACCATTCCATCAGGTCATGGGAATGAGGTCTAAACTTATTACTGGTATTTGGCATATCAAATACGACACGGGTAGCTTGCCAGGCTCAGCCGTGCGGGTAGCATACTCTTGTAGTCATCTCTAAATCCAGCATTTATTGATGAACCGCGCAGCTGCAAGTGGCCATGCGAGCCGGGCTGTGATAGACTGGTCTGCTGGGTGGAGTTCTGACAAGAGGGAAATCCAGATGTGGAAAATGGTTTGAAAAAATATGTGATGGTGGTCCCTGTGCTCTAACCCTTGTATATTCTCTCTGGTACACCTAATATTTTATAAAGAATAAAATGGTTTTTTATTATTCCTTAAAATAAATATTTAAGGTCTTGTGGGTCATGTGATCTATAATATTATCTCTGCTTCCGTGATTGTAGCAATACAAGGCAATGTGTAAACAAAAAGTGTGATTATGCTCCATTAAAACTTCATTTACAAATAAACTGGATGTATACTGGAACCTGTAATTTGACACTGGGCTTCTCTGTTATCCTTAGCACATGGATTTTGCCTCATTGATTCACTAAGCTTTGTTCAACTCTGACCATCATGTCCCTATTCAAGATAGAAAGAAGGGGCCAAATGATGTCCAACACGACTTTTCTAGGCATTTCCCGAACATGCTGGGACAATCTACATACAGTCAAACATACTCACATGGTAGCACCCTTTGCAAAGAGGCTGGAACAGGCAGGTCTTATTGCAAACTAGGTACCCAAGGAAGGGATTTTGTTACTGAAATGAACTTAGGTACTAGAGGAATTGGCACTGTGTAAAGCTGCACTATAGAAACAGAAATGCCTTATTGTACAGGATACAGAAAAGCCTTATTTTACAGGTTACAGAAATGCCTAATTGTATACATGATAGAGAAATGCCTTATTGTATCCCAATTCCCTTACAGAGAATATGTTTTCCCTCTTTGTGAGACCATCCCAAGCCCCAGAGAGTACTGCATCCATCTCCAACCTACTGCCTTGAAATAATGTGTAGCCTGCTGGGTTAGTGTAAGACTAGGAAACTACAGGTGCAGGCCCTGATTATCAGAACACATAATCCTCTATGGAAAATAAAAAGCCTAAGTGCAGAATCAACATGGACCCATCACAATGTTCAAATCTCACCAGGTAGAACTAGCAAAAGACTCACTTCCTGAACCCCATTCAGCCCAGAACTGAATGAACCTTCAGTTCATTGTCCTGCATAGCCCTTTCTTAAAAAGGCATTATGACTGTGTGGGGGCTCTTGTTGGAGGCTTGCTATTACATACAGTCAGGGTTGCTAGGGACTGTGTTTGTCACTGAATGAACAGTCGTGTGGGCCATGACTGTGGTTGCCTTAGCAACATTGTTCCAGTAGAACTGGACTTGTTTAATTTATTTTGTTTAAGGGAATTGTGTAGGCAAGGGGGGAAAAGTGCATCTAAATATTTATTCTGGATACTGTTTTCAGCCTGGTGACTGTCCTTTACATACCACTTCCCACGCCAATTCCTTCTGAAAATGTCTCTCTCGTCTCTCTTTCATCCCCTTTCTTTTCTCTTTCCTTTCCATTTGCCTCTCTTTACATCACCCCTGCTCTTCCTTCCCTTCCCTTCTTGAAACAAGATAGTTTGTATTGACACATATTTAGAAAAATGTTAGGGAGTGGAAAGGGAAGGAGGAACAAGCTCAAGGAAAACAGGGACTTCCTCAGAGTGAAAACAAGCAAGAGAAGGAATAGAGACAGCAAGTGAGACTACATAGACATGACAACATGTTCGCGTGTGAGTGTGGCCTCGGAGAGCAGGCTCTCAGCTCTCTTTTCTTTCTTTTCTTTTTGCTTTATGGGTCACACCGGCAATCCTCAGGGGTTACTCCTGTCTCTACATTTAGGAATTACTCCTGGCGGTGCTCGGGGGGACCATATGGGATGCCAGAGATCAAACCCGGGTCAGCCTCCTCATGCAAGGCAAACGCCCTACCCGCTGGACTATTGCTCCGCCCCCTCAGCAATCTATTCAAGGGCACTTCCCGCTTGCCTTTGTTTCTGCCCCTACTGTGCACCCTTCCAACTTCCTGCTTTCAGGGACTGGAGCGATAATCCAGCAGGTAGGGCATTTGCCTTATGCTGGCCAGACCCGGTTCGATCACCAGCATCCCATTTAATTCCAGGAGTAATTCCTGAGTGCAGAGCCAGGAGTATCTCCCTGAACATTGCTGGGCATCAACAAAAAACAACTTTCTGCTTCTGTCCAACCTTGAGGGCACTGCAGAAGGTAAGGAAAATCAATCTCATTTAATTGGTAATATCCTAAAAGAGGACATATCCATAGACCTTTCCCTATATCTGATTCACAGCTCCATTTGTATAGATTAAGACTTCCTGGGAATTAACCTGGCCAGCAGAGTGAAATGAGTTCTGGACTTTTGTTACTGCAAATAACTTGGGTCCTGATTCTCTGAATACCTTGTTTTTCTGTTTAGAAAAGAAACTTCACCCAACGAGCAGCACCCATTCGTCCTGTGCTTTTTTGCTCCCCATTCGCCCAAAACTGCTAATTTGTTTGCATTTTTTGCTGTTTTTTTTTTTGTTTGTTTGATTTTGGTACATACCTTTACCCCTTGAGGTATTGCAGGTGTGGCTGTAGTGCCTGGCTGCATAGCTGTGCAGAGAGAAGACATGTCTACACTCATGGTTGTAGTGAGTTGTCTACACCCATGATAGTCCTGGTTGGTTGGTCGATGGTCTGATATAGAAAAGACTGGGCCCCCTGGGATGAACCCCAGAGAGACGGCAGAGCCCGGCAAGCTACCCATGGTGTACTTTATATGCCAAAAATAGTAACAGTGATGGACCTCTTTCCCAATGAATGGAAAGCGTTACTGGTGCCGCTCGAGCAAATCAATGATCAATGGGAAAACAAGTGACAAGTGACCAAGTGACAAGTGACCAAGTGACATGATAGATCGGGTGATCTCAGCTGGCACAGATGGAGAGACAGAGACAAGTAAAGTGAAGGAATAGGAGAAGTTTATTGGGGTGCACTCCTGGCCGCCCTTACTGGCCTCTGGGTGAGGCTGCGGTAGAGCAATGCCCTGGGAGAGACTGAGCCCGATACTTAAACTGTCTTGGGCAGGAAAAGGGAACCAAGACTAGTGGACTTGGTCCGCTCCTGTTATCTGTAAGAAGGTCAATGTGGAGAAGCACAGAATGCGGCCTGGTAGCTTCCTGGAGCCAGCTGGGCCATGAGTCCTGTCTTCCGTGCTGGGACAAGGTAATCTCTGATTCCGGGATGTTGCTGTCTCATCAGCCCATTACCATTTGGTCCTGGACTCCATGTTGTTCGCTTGAACTTTATGTCTTAGTATTTTCAGAGTTTTTAACTGTCTTGCATATTTATGTAGTGTGTCACAGAGTTCTGCTGGACATCATATATTTACACACAATAAGAGTAAATTCTAGTAAAACTCCTCATCCATAAGAAGCCTATTCATTACACCTCAGTCTTTTTCACAAAGAGCACATTTTGAGCCAGTTTTCCTTCCCTCTAAGGTTACCTCTAGGCAAGTATGGCTCATAATAACCTGCTTTACTTTAGAATGCAGAGCTGTTTTGGTTTGTTTTAAAGCTCATAAATTTGGGATTCTCTATACTTTTAGATTGCCAACCTAAGCAGGCTCACTTATTTTAAATTGTTTTTTACTTTATCTCTTTCTGCAAGTCCTCAACAATGTTCATGTATCTCTCTTCCAAAGACTTAAGGAAGAAGGGAACAGACATTAGCATTTGAATATGGACAATCATTTCTCCAAGCAGTGAGTATGTAAGTCACAGTTGTTCCCCAGCTTGATTCCAAGAAAGAACATTTGACACAATGACCAACTACTTAGCTAGAAAAGGCCCAATCAATAAGACTCTAGAATAACCCAGACATCAGATCCTGGTGTCTTGCAGTGACAGTGTTAGAAACTTTCAAGATTCTGTAATATGTAATACCTTATTTTTAAATATAGTACCAAATATGATACTCATGTGGATTGCATTCAGTTCTGAGTTACAAAAGACTGCAATGAACAAAACAGGGATTGTTTTTCTTCCATTAAAGAGAGAGAAGATAAACTATTCAAGGCTTTTGTAGTACTATAAGTATTAGAAAGTCAAATTTCTTCTAGGTTTCAACTTGAATACTGAGTACTTGCCTTGTGGAACCAAATGGTATTTTAAATTCTGTGATTATAACCTGAATTTCAGGTGGTAGCAAGGAAAGTCAGTGAGGGGGCCTAGTCATTTGTTCAAGGCCAAGAAACTGAAATATCCCAAAGATAGATTCTCCCTTGACTGGGATTTATGTGTTTCTCCTGGCCACATTAGCTGGAAGGGACATAGAGTCATCAAATGGCCAATTCAGTGTCTAATAATTAGTTGTTTCTGGATCAGTCTTCTCTATATATTAAATAGTTGATAGTATCTTTTGAATTTTATTTTTTATACCTAAGATTTACCTTATTAAGTGGCATCACTACACTGCCTGTTGGAAAAAAAATATGGAAATCCACTTAACTTACTTGAGGATGTTGACTTTGAAAGAAATATTTGGTGGATTCATCTCTTTCTTCAAGTGTTTGAATATCTCTCATATCAGCCTAACTTTTTTCTAAGATATGATTTAGAATAGGAAAAAGTGACATTTTACTAAATGTAATGCAGTATTTTCTAATTATATATTTGCATAATGGCATCCCAAATGATCTTTGTATTCCCTACCAACAAATAAACAAACTTAATAAATGACATATTCTTAAATGAGGAGAGAAGACATATTTTGTTCTTTCCCAAAGCACTAGATTTTATTGAAATTAATGTTGGGTGTCATCTAGAATCTTTTTTTTCTTTGACTCTAACATGATTGTAAACATTATTTTAGTTTCTATATAGTGGAACAGAAGAAAATTTGAAATGTAATTAATTTTGTTTTATTTGGAAAAATGGGAGTAAAGGCCTGAACCAGTATCTTAAGATCTGGGATATTATTTTTAGTATAAAACAAAGAGAGCTCTCAAGAAGTCAACTAAACTTCTGGGTTAAGAAAGTTGAAACTACCATTTATTTTGTTCCTCCCACTAACCCAGAATATATTCTAGTGCCTGGAGCATAGAAAGTGCTCATTAAACATTTGTTCACCAAATTGATGAGGATAATTATCATTAAAATTACTCTATTAAAAATGATATATTTTTCTATGGTACAAAATATCCATATTTTAAACATGTTTAATCTTTTGTTACAAAGTCTACACAAGGTATGTATGTTCTTTGATATACAATCCAGTCAGCCACATATCTTTATCTTTTATCATGATGCTAAAAATAATTTTGTAAGGAGGCATTATTTTGCCCATCAACTTTAAAGGTAAAAAGTTGAATTCAGGGACAATTAGTATTTTTTTTCTTATTATCTCCAATCTTTCTCCTTATAAGAACTTGGTTAAATATTTATAAAGCATTTTATGGTTTTTTTTTCTTTTTTTTGGGTGGTAATACCTGGCAATGCTTAGGGGCTACTTCTGTCTCTGCACTCAGGAATTACTCCTAGTGGTGCCTGGGGACATATGGGATTCTGAGGATTGAACATGTATCAGACGATGCAAGGCAAATGCCCCTATCTGCGGTACTATTGCACTGGCCCCAATATTTTTATGTTTTAATATTGTATTTTCCTTTGGAAATTTGCCTTTACTAATTTCTTATTAGTGTCAAAGAGTAATATATGTAAACTATAGATATTGAACTGCAACCTTTTAAAGTTATTGATTCTCCCATTGGATTAAACTATTTTCTTAACAAAAAAAACACTTCAGTTGCAATTTCCATTGTTTAAAATAACAATACCAAGAGGAGAAGGCTGCATCCTAAAACTTCTGAATGTGGCAAAATGGGCTGTTAAGATATTTCACAACAATAAAACAACATTTCAAAGTTATTTTAGAGAAATAGAATTAAAGAGCTTCAGAAAAGTCATTATAACTTAGTCACAGACCTAAAAGTGCTACTTAATATCTCCAGAATGGTTTTGTTGTAGCAGAATTCCTGAATCCACACCAAAACCAGTTTATGCTGGAAAGCAAAGTGATTTTTAATAGACATCTAGACAGAACCTAGCTAGGCAAATGGGTCTGAAACATGACCCATAATAGGTCTTCAGAGTGCTTTTATAAGGAGTTTTTCCAGCAACCATAGCAAATGGCAAGACAAGGAGAAAACAGTCATAAGAACAGTGTTTCCCAGTGACAAAGCAAATGAAAGCAAAGATAAACATGAGATTATATGGAAACTGAGAAACTTGTGCACCTCAAAAGAAATGGTGACCATGAAAGAGTTGCCCACCCGATGGGGTGACTGACTGGAGCCTCGGAACGCACGCACCTATCAAGGAAAACCTCTGAGAGACCGGGTCCTATGCAAAAAGCAAGGGTTTTATTAACTAAGTTTAGTATACTGGGCCCATAGCATGACCCCAAGCGGTCAGTGGCTAAGAGCCCTGAGCCCTCCAGGGAGGATCTTTTAAGAGATAGTTCCCGCCGCTATAGAAAAGCCCACGGATAACCATCCAATAGATTTAAAATATTGTATCAAGGTCTGTGCAGGCAGCCAATCACTTTGTACCTAGTAACCATCTCCCACCAATCAGATCATTCTTAATACTTCTTTCTATATTTGGTGCGCTAGATACACGTGTGGGATCATGGGTGAGCAATGTATGCTTACCTGCAGGAATGCAATCCAGGCAATTCCAGGCCAGATAGTAGATTCTGGCAGGGGTCTTATAACCTCTAACAGGAATTTGTCTGGGCCTTTGTAGACAACAAAAGGTTACTTCAAGATGAAAAAAGGACACTCAGGCCCTAAATTGGTAACTTTCCATGAGTATGGCCCTGGGTGGGAAAGGGGGGTTTCCGCCTTCTTTCAACCAAGATACAAAAGACAGCCCACAGAATGGGAAAGAATAATTACCCAATACCCATCTGCTAAGGGGTTAATAGCAAAAGATATACAAGACATTGGTAGAACTTTTCAAGAAAATCCAACCCCATTAAAAAATGGGAGGAGAAATGATCAGAAATTTCCTCAAAGAAGAAATTCGAATAGCCAGAAGGCATATGAAAAAAGTTATCCCATTAATCATCAGGGAGATGCAAATCTAACCAACAATGCAATATCATCTTTCTCCAAAGAGACGGGCACACATCCAAAAGAGAAGAAAACCCATGCTGGCGTGGATGCGGGAAGAAAGGGACTTTCATTAATTTTGGTGTGAATGTCAAATGGTTTAGCCTTTTTGGAAAGCAATATGTACATTCCTCTCCAAAACCGTGATATTGAGCTCCCATTTGACCCCAATACCACTCCTGTGAATATAGCCTGACCCAAAAAATATATAACAGAAACATCATCTGCACTTTTATATTCATCACAGCTCTACTCACGTAGCCAGAATCTGGAAACAGCCTCAGTGTCCTAGGAACAGAAGACTGGATAAAAGAAACAGTATAGTGGTCCCTTCTACACAATGGAGTACTATGCAATTGTCAAGAAAAACAAAGTCATGAAATTTACCTACAGATGGATGGACATGAGATTATCATGTTGAGTGAAATTAGTCGAAGGAGAAGGACAGATATAAAATGACTGCATTAATTAGTGGGATATAAATATATACCAGTGTTCTACTAATTCTGGAAATGTAATCCCAGGCTAGAACTAAGCATTGAATGCAGGCAAAAAGATTTACATGATAACCCCTAAATGGATGTATGGAAAGCCACAATGTGTAAGAAAAAGGAGAGAGAGAGAGGAGGAGAAGAAGAGGAGGAGGAGGAGGAGGAGGAGGAGGAGGAGGAGGAGGAGGAGGAGGAAGAGGAGAAAGGAATATTTTTCTTTAGGTTCTCTTTACTCCTTGCTTGCTTCTCTAGTAAAATAATGAAGTATCTTAAGGAGTATAGATTTCAAGAATAAGATATGCAGATGGATTACTTCTCTTATAAAGAATTGAAGGTAAGGAAATATAGAATCCATTTATTATTGCTACACCTAAATATTAATTTGATATCAGTCAGTAAGTTTAGACTGTTCATATGAACAGTAAAAGGGAAAATGAAGCCAACAAAAATTTTCAGATATATTATCTGTTAGAATAACAGAGTGTATTATATTTTTAGTAGATATGACAGGTAACACACTCATGTTTTTAATTTTTAAAAATATAATTTATTTTACAAAAGGATTTACCAGTAACATCTTGAAAATTAATCCTTCTCTTCTGGTATAACCCTTATTTTTTGCAACTATAGATGCATTTTCACTTATTTAAAATTTTTATTAATTTTTTTATATATTTTTTTATTTTACAATTACAAATATATGCAATTAAAAAGTTCATATTTGGGTTTTGTCATACAGTGTTCCACCACCCCTCCGCCACCAGTGCCATATCCCACCACCAACGCCCCCGGTTCCCCTTCCCTCCCCCAACCCTGCTCCATGGCAGGTTCTTTATTTCTTTCCCTTTCTCTCTCTCTCTTTCCTTCCCTCCAGACTATGGATTACAGAACATACATTAAAGGGTTGTCATGTGTATCTTTTGCTCTATTTAATGCTCAGTTCTAGGTTGGCATTAGTACCCTCGACAATTATTAGCACACTGTTCCATTTTCTGTCTTACCTAGCCTCTGACTCCCACACATTTGCGATAATTTCCACCTTCGACTAAGACCTCCTGATATATGTTTCACTTGGACCTTGGATATTGGTATCATAATATGTACCCTATATATTTATGTTATGCAGATAAATGCAGTCATTCTGTATCTGTCTCTCTCCTTCTGGCTAATTTCGCTCAATATAATCCTCCATGTCCATCCATTTATAAGGCAAATTTTATAACTCTTTTTTTCCTAATAGCTGCATGGTATTCCATTGTGTAGATGTACCAAAGCTTTTTATCCAGTCATCGTTTTTTGGGCACTCTGGGTTGCTTCCAGATTCAGGCTATTGTGAATATGCTGCTATGAACATAAAAGTAGGGATGGTATTTCCCTGCGTATTTTTTGGTTTCCCAGAGTAGATTCCCAGGGAGTGGTATGGCTGGTCAAATGGGAGTTCAATTTCTAGTCTTTGGAGGAATGTCCATATTGTTTTCCAGAAAGCTGCCAAGCCGGCATTCCACCAACAATGGATGAGTGTCCCCTTTCCCCACATCCACGCCAGCACTTGTTGTTCTTGCTCTTTTGAATATGTGCCAGCTCTCTGTGGTGTAAAGTGGTATCTCATTGTTGTTTTGATTTACATCTCTCTGATGATTAGTGATGATGAGCATTTTTTTCAGTATTTTTTTTGGCCATTCAATTTTCTTCTCTTGCTGAAGTTTCTGTTCATTTCTTTCCCTTTTGATGGGGTTGTTTGTTTTCTTTCTTGTAAAGTTCTACCAGTGCCTGATATATCCTGGATGATAACCCCTTATCAGATGGTATTGGTGAATATTCTTTTCTCCATTCTGTGGACTGCTTTTGTATCTTAGTCCTGTTTTCTTTTGAGGTGCAGAAGCTTTTAGTTTCATGTAGACCCATATGTTTATCTTTTCTTCTAGTTGCTTTGTTAGTGATGTTTCACCTTGAAGATGCTTTTAGCTTCAATGTTTGTTGAGGGTTTTTCTCCTATGTTCTTCAATGTACTTTGTGGAATCAAGTCTGATATTGAGATCTTTAATCCATTTTGATCTAATTTTTGTACTATAATTTGAGTGTTGACCTAGGTCCATAATGTTTTGTCTCTTTGCCAGTTTGCTGCCACCACTTATTGAAGAGGCTTCTTCTCATTTTAGACTGATACTGCACCTTTATCAGGTCAAATGATCT
>JAJIBD010032338.1:0-33413 GCA_021461705.1 Cryptotis parvus
ATTTAAAAATCCTGCAAATAACATATTCCTAATAATGCAGTTTCAGTGAAGATTGATAATGAAGTAATGACATTTGATTTAATGAACTCAATAGATCACAGGGACAAGATTCTGCGATCTCTTAAGCACAAAATGAGTATTAAATTTATTCTCTCTTCACTTCTTCAAATATATATATATTAATAGAAATCTGTGTATTAATATATCACCAAATACTTAATATAAATTTGAACTATTCAAAATAGAAACGATATTCTGAATCCATTGTTTCTGTTTTTAATATACTCAAAGAGACACTTCCTTATGTATTATGCATTCATCACCTGTTGTTGTAAAAGCTAATTAGACCAAACCTTATGACATAAAGCAACATTTATTGTTTTAGAGTTAAGAGGAAAGAGGTTCCGAGCTTATTTGGCTAACACTCAGTTTTCAGAAAAAATATATACATTAATCCCAAAATCTACCTTTTAGCAAACAGAGAACCTCCACCAACCCTCAATTACACCATAGAAGTTGCAGCACCTCCCTGGATTGGCCCAGCTCACATCCTGATGGGGTTTTAATCAACCACTTTGGGACACAGTGCTCTAGATCAGAATTCAGGAATGACTGAACTGCTGTCTCAGGGTCTCTCAGGGACGAATTCAGATGGTCAGGTATGAGCTGGTCAGTGAAGACTTTAAAGGAGTCAACTCCATTTAAGTTCACACACTTGATAATAAACAGCTGTCCAGGAACCCTTCAGAGTCTTTATTCTTTTAAGTGGCCTCCTTCAGGTGAAGGAGCTACTGGAAATGAAAGAGTACAGGGGAAACAGAGGAGAGAAGGAAAAAGTGAAAAAAAAACAGTAGGCAATAAATGCTGTCAAAGATGTAAACTTAATTTTTATCATTATATTTTGGTTATGACTATCCTATCACTTCTGTCATCCTACAGTTTGTAATGAGTCCTAAAATCAAGCCCACATTTCAAGCTAAGGGATGAAAGAGATGGTATCTGGTAACCACTATCACAGGAACTACTTACACAGGGTACATCTATATTCAGAGGTTTTATATTCATACTTAGATCACTTGACATTCTGTTAATTTGTTGATTTGCTGGAGCGGGCACCGACAATGCGCGTTGTCCTAGTGCCCGGGTGCTTAGCCGGCACTCTGCTTGCTCCAGGAATACGAAGAGTGGGTTTTATATTAAGGGGTTTATATTAGTAGAGTTCTAATCACACACACCTTGGTTCGCAAGTAATAAAAGATTAATGAAGTGAAAATTTCTCACTAAAATGAGAAACTTACCTATACATTAAGTATAATGTATAGGCGAAGTATGATATGTCATGTATACTTTGCTATCATTTCTTTTTTATCATAAATTTCTAATTTGTGATAATTTATGAAACACTTTCCTTTTATCATTGATAGAATACTGGGAAGCCTTTATTAAAGTGTGAGGGTCCTTGTTTAGATCTACACGTCTTTACTAGATTACTGCTTTTCACCTTACTCATGTAATGTGAGGTCAAGGTAAGAACCTTGCTTCCTTAGGAATACTTTTAGCCAAAAATTTAAAATTATAGATGTGCAGAGATTTGCTTGTAAAAATATCCCTGTAACATTTATATGTCAAATAACTTATATCTACAGCTATATCTTTGTATATCAGTATTCAGTTTTTTCATATGCCTACTTGAGAGTAGATGACCTACATGTCTTGTTCTCCTGCCTAGCGTCTTAAACTCTGAATTGCAACCATGTGAGTTCACAGAATCATATATGGAGGATCAGAAAAAATTTGCAATGTTCCAAATGTTTGTTAAAAGCTATTAAAAGAATTAAAACTCAGACACCTAACAAAGCTGAGGAGTGATCCAAACAGTGCTGGCTCATGTGTTTCTTGGCAGAAAGGAAAACAAGTGGGAAAAGTTTAAGAAGCCCTGCCTTACTCTTTGCTGTAAGATTCAGTAAAATTTCCTGAACACTATGTAACCACCAGGAATGCTCTCTGAGCATCAAGCCAGGAGTGACCCTGAGTACAAAACAAGGAGTAAGCATTAAGCACTACCAGATGTGTTCCCTAAACAACAAACACAAATATTGTGGATACTAGATTATCAATAAATATTTAGAGTGAAATTATGGCTGCTAAAATTATAGGCAATAAGAATTTTATTTGCAGTTGTGTAAATGAGTTTATATAAGTACTAGGAGCCTTAGTGACTTTGCCAATGAGGGTTATAAGAGACAACTAAAGTCAATACCCACAGCTCCTATGCCGGCATTTCTGCCCTGGTGTCATGGTATGATGATTAAGTGAAACTCAGAGACACAAGTTCCCAAATTAGACCTCAGCTCCTTTAATCTTCCATAGTATTTATGTAAAAATAAAACTACATGGTTTATAAAGTGTTTCCATAAATATTTGGTGAGCAGATGAAAATCAGACAAGATAGCTTATGAATGAATAATTGGAACTTATTGGTAGGAGAAAGCAGCACAATCCCTACTAGTTTTCCACTTAAATACATCTAATAGATGACTGTTACCAACAGCTTTATGGCTATCAAAGAATGACAATAGTCAGTTGGAAAAAGCTATTGCTAATTTCTACTCATCCAAATGACAGTGGGCTCTCTTTGTTTGATGGATCTTGTTGAACACCTAAGACTACTTTGGTCTCTTTCCATTAGCTGGGTAAGCAAATAGCTATAACTACAAACTTATGGCATAAAGTATCTAAGATAGAGTATTCTAAGATAGAGGTTCACAGTGCATAAATTGTTGTTGCTTTAAAGTCTCTAGTTTTCAAAGGTTTCCTCTGGAAACCTTTTCTTTCCTTCTTTGGCATGCCAAACAAAATCCTATGGGTAACTGGTGTTTCCTTTGTTTATAATGTTTTTAGCCAAATACAATGTATCAGAATCACTAGAGGAACTTGTGTAATTCAGAGTCCTGGGACCCACCCTGCAGTCTAAGACACAGGATGCTGAGAAAGTGTACAATATTAAACTTGATTAATTCTGTTATAAATAATGGAGTAGTGGATTATATAGTTCTTACTCAATTGACACATCTTACACTACATTGTCCATCGTAAAGCAAGGTTTTGAGGTGAGCTACTTTCCTAGACTTGTGTTATTATTGAGCAGTAGTAGGAAGTCACAGAGCAAAGTCTGATGCCTTAGAGGCATTGATTTCTTTAATTTAAATATTAAATCAAATTATCCAGTCTACTGTCATAACACTGTTCACACAAACTCTTGTGTAAAAGTCAGTCAAACCTCCCTCTTTTGTAACTATGTCATGAAAAAAAATGCTCTGTGGTTCAGAACTCTAAACCACAGAATAAAACTCTGTGGTTCTCTTCAGCTGTATAAATATCCCAGAATTCAGCTATACTCTGAGTAGGCAACAGAAAACATTTGAAGCTATTGACTTTCTCTAGATCACTACAAGATCTGAATTCCAGCATTATCTTCTTGTCTTCCTTCTGGTATTACCGAAGACTTACAGCTTCTTTCCATAGACTAGAGTATCTGCTTCTATAAGATGCGCCATCATCCTGCCTCAGCTCAAATGCACTGTTCTAAACCTACTTCATCTTTTAAGATAATTAAGATAGCACTGCTTTTACCCAAGAAAACTCCATGTGACCTTTGGTCTATGGAACGCCTTTGGTCTATGGAAGAGCTCAGAAATAGCAGCTCTCCCTGAGTGCAGTGGACCAAAGAATCCACTTGAAGGGTTTTTGAAATTTTACTCATGACCTGTGACTTTGCAGGCAGAATGCTAGCTGCCCCTGTTTTGTAACCACTATCTCTATTATTTTCTCTCTCTGTCTTTTTTCTCTCTTTCACACACACACAGACACACTCACACTATGAATGCATGTATATATGCATCCTCCAGCAGTTGCAGAAAAGTTAAAGTGAATACTGTGATTAGAGCTTCTTAGGAAATAATATTTTGGTGAAAGTAAAGTAAGTAGACTTTGTTCTAAACCATGTACTTTTCCCTCCCAGACACTGGGCTTGGGGATTGGCCTCTGTTCATGCATGAGTCATTAGAACAATTAACTTCTATTCCTTTTTTGGTGACACCTCATGGCATAGTGTTCAACCCAGGGCCTGCCCTTCCCTTACAGTGCTAAATGCTGACACTTTGCCCATTCGCTCCACTGTAACTTATTTATTTTTTCCCTTGATTACACAACAGACGTTCCAAGCAAGATTTGATATTTCAAGCCTGTGCTCCACTAAGGACTCTCACCTACTACTTTACCCTTCAAAGTCTTTCTTCCTCACTTAATATAAACCATTTTTCAGTTAAATGAAACCTTAAGTGATGGCTTTCCTGCCTCGGGCTTCTCTATTGCTGCCCTTCACTATGTCTATTTTTCTTCTTGGAGGGGTCAGGTTCTGGCCTTGATATTTCTTTAAGAACTTCCGGGCAGTTGTTCCAGATCAAGGGAGGGGAGGTGTCACAGAGTCAAAGTGAATGGCCAATGTCAAATAAAAACAAATGCTTGGGTTCTTACAACTGGAACTGATGTTGTCATATATAAGGTAGCCTTAGAAAGGACTAGAAGTTGCTCAAGAAACTTTGACACACTGGTGGCATTGAAAATGCATTAACTTTGTACATCAAAGACATAAACACTAGAACTATTGAAACATGTTTACCTCTGGGTCAAAAAAATAGTACAGTAGGTAAGACATATGCTGGGTTTGAACCCTGAGCTCAATGCCAGAACTAAGCTCTGAGTACTGCTGAGTGCATCCAATAAGCGAAAACTATGCAAAATATATGACAGCAATAATGAGGATAATACATCAACATAATTAATAAATAAGCAAAACTGGAAATATGAGGCCTTAAAGATCGCAAATGTATTGTTGAGGTTCATCTATGTCAAATAACTGATATTTGAGATTAAAAAGAATAAAACTAATCTTGTGTTAGCTGGGTTCTCCAGAGAAGCTGTATGTCTAAGATACATTATAGGTATGGGCTCACATGATTATGGAGACAGGAAGTTCCACCATTTGTTATTTGTTGTCTTTAAACTTGAGATACTACAACTAGTATTGTCCTAGGAAGTGTCTACGTCATGATAGACTCCAAAGAGAGAATACGGATCTCTCATTTTTCATGGTAGAGAAGATGTATATCCCAACTCCAAAAGCAAGAGAAAACTTGACTCTTCTGCACATTTTAATTCTATTTAATTCTATTTATTTTGAATAGATTTTGAATTCCATTTAATCTTTTTAATAGATTGGATACTCTCTGCCCTATCAGATGAAGGCATATTTCTTTTGCCCACATTCAGTCTACATATCAGTTTACATAGTCAGTCTACATATTAGTTCTAATCTCTTTTCTCACAGACAAACCCTGTTAGAGTAGCAAAAATAGTTTCTATTGAAATAAATTAGAAATATGTGAGGGAGAGAAAGAAAAAGATGTGTTCAAGAAAGAATACAGGTTTATCCAAAAGGAAAAAGAGGAGAGAAAATACCTGCTCAATTAAGAATACAAACTTGAAAGAACAAGCCCCAGGAAATAATTTTATCAACCCTATAGGCTCCTCTTAGCTCAGTCAAAGAAAGAATATTGCTGTTCTGTTTTATGAAGATATCATGAGAAAATTCTGACACATAATAGGTTTTGGGCATAAGTTTTTACAAAACAAAGTGGTTATTCACATACCAAAATCAACAGGCTCTCACATGTATGTATTTGTAGTTTCCCTACACAGCAATAAAGGGTGTGGTTTCTGTCACATCCAGAGTCATTTTCTGCAATCTGTTCTTCCCTCTCCCCACCATACACATACTCTCATCCTTGTTCATTCATACTACTGAAACATAAGCAGTCATCATGATCATATAAGTTCCCAGGTCTTTAATTACTGTATCCACTGTCTTCCCGTTGTTCATCGATTTGCTCGAGAGGGCACCAGTAACATCTTCATATGTCCTGTCACAATAAAGTGTAGCTCAAGGGCATCTGCTTGCTCCAGGGACAGGAAGAACCTCAAGCCATATTTCAGGTCATGGAATTGAGGTCCATAATTGTTACTAGTTTTTGGCATAACAAATAAAACATGGGTAGCTTGTCAGGCCTTGCCATGTAGGTGGTATACTATCAGTAGAAAGCTCTCATCTCGAGCATTTACTGATGAAACTTATAAGGGAAAGATCAGGTTCAAGCTTGGATTGAGCTCTGAGAACTATAGAGTTTGAATGTTGAGAATGACTGACCACATGATGTGTGGGTTGCTCTGGCTTTCCACTATATTAATGGGATGATGGGCATCAGTTATAACCTGTCTTGATATGTATACAGTGTATAAATGTGAAAGATCCTGGGAAGGACCTTATCATAAAATCAGTATTATCTAAGAATGTCGCATGTCGCGTGGCCCCAATGTGGCCATGTGCCAAGGAGCTGTGTGTCTGGCGTGGGTGTGCCTATCTTCCGGGAAGCTGGCATGGAGGTGGAGGAAAGGGCAGAGCCCAAATCTCCCTCTCCAAGTCCACCCAGCGTGGTCCCTACCCGCGCGTGTGAGCGAATCCTTGGAGCAATGTTGGACTCTGCCAGAGGCTGGCGAGCCCCCTTACAGGAGGTCAGCTCCATAGATTGCTTCCACATGGATTGCTTCCACATGGGGCTTCCACGTGGATAGCTTCCATATATATATATATATATATATATATATATATATATATATATATATTTTTTTATTTATATAGGTCTTTAATATAAAAAATCAATTATTGGCTCATATTAAAAGACATATACAAGTCGACATATACAAGTAGAGAAGAGTACAGCTAGGATTCAAATGCTGTACACTAAATATTTTCTAAACATTGGCATTATTATTCTATAATGTTACAACAATGAAGAAATCAGAAAATAAGTACTCTTAGAAGTTTATATTTCAGTTGAAATAACCAAATGGGTAAACTTGGTATATTTGGGGGGAAAAAATCAGGGAAAGTAATGGGACCCTCAGAGGGACAGTGTGTTAAAATATTAATATTTAGAAGAAATGTTCAAAGGAAGCCTTGATTAAAAGGTCTTTGAATAAAGGTCTGTGAGGTGAACGACACTCAAGAAGAGAAATGAGGGATGCTTGCATTGTTCTTTAGAGGAATAATTATATGTGAAAAGACAGGAGACTGTGAGAACATGGAGAGTCTGAGGAAAACAGGCCGGCATGACTTTAGGGATATGCGATATTAAAGGCCACAATAGTAAAGTCTTATATTCTGAGTAAGATAGAAGTGCTTAAAATTGGACACGATCATAAAATAATTTGTTTACACTTAAACGGTTTCTCAAGGGGCCATAGAGGTAGTCCAGCAGGGAGGGCACTTGCCTTGCACACAGCCGACCGGATTCATTCCCTGGCATCCCATATAGTCCTCTGAGCACTGCCAGGAGCAATTCCCGAGTGCAGAGCCAGGAGTAACCCCCTGATCATCACCAGGTGTGACCCGAAAATAAAAAACAAAATAAATAAAAAATAAATGCTCTCTCAAGCTGCTAGACAAATGAGAACAGTGGAGACAATTTTGTGCCAAAAATAGAGATAAAGGCTAGACTAATTTACAGCTACAAGGAGACAGGAAAATTTCCCATTTCTATTTCCATCTCCACAAGTATATTTATTGGAAGTCAAAAGAAAAATTTGCTGATGGCATCCCATATGGTCCCCTGAGTTCTGCCAGGAGAGATTACTGAGCATGGAGTCTGGAGTAACCCCCTGAGTATCACCAGGTGTGATGCTGAAATAAAAATAAATAAATAACTAAAATAAAATATTAGCTCATATGACCACCCAGATCTATCTCAAGCTTAAAAATATGGCTCAATTCTTTCATCTTTTTCTCAGTCTTTACTTCAAACCTAGTCTGGCATTACTGAGGCTGGAAAAGAATTAGTAGATAAATTATTCTTCTAAGGAATAAAAATAAAGTTAACTATGATCTATCTTCACATGGTACTAAAATTATGTATTAATATTGAAATACTTTGGTGTCCTTTTATAAAACGTTATCTTTGACATTGTAGCTTATTGGTGGCAAGAATCAAGTTTGTTTGTGTTCCTTTTGAACCACAAAATGACAAGTGCTCAGAATTTACTCCTGGTGGTGCTCTGGAACTACTATATGTGGTTCCAGAGATCAAATAGGGATGTTCATGTACAAGGCAATGTGTTTTGGCTCTGTACTATCTCTCTGGCCCTGCATTATAAATTGGGATTTCCACAAGATGGTAATACTGTAACTTTCCTCTTGAAGTTATGGTGTTCCTCATCTTCCCTGTCCAGGTCACAATTTTAGGATCCTAATGGCAAGAAAATGACCAAGGTCTGAATGAAATAGACAAAGCTTTACACCATTCTTAAAGTCATGGAAGTTTCTAACATTTTTCTTTTAAACTTTCAGAATGACAAATGAGGAAATAACGTTTAGAACTTTATATATTCCTATGCATAGCTTGTCTAACTTCATTGACAGTTGTAATTTTATTTTTCATTGTTTTCGAGCCTGTCAGCTCATTTTTGTCTGCATACGTTTTCTTGTCATTTTTAATATTTCATTTGGGTCTTTATCATCGGTGATATTTCCACTTTATTTGTCATTCCTTAAATATAGTGCATTAGCCAGAAACTCTTTCACAGTTATTGATATCTTAAAATGGTTTGGTCATAAAAACATTACTTATGCAAATGTTTAGATCAATATTTGCAGTTCTATGCAAACATTTCCCCATGTTTAAAATGCATTTTTAAGCCATTATTCTCATTCTGATAATGTTAGCAGGAGATATATATATAATTTTATATATATAATTTTCATATATATATAATTTTTATATATAATTATATATATATATATTTTTTTTGGGGTTAGGGATAACCGGATATGTAGAGATGTATTTTACATTCCAATTCCAAAGAACTTTTGGTCATTTTTGTATGTTTTCAATTATATGTGTAAAAGAAAAGGATACAGCAGAAGGAGGTAAATTCACATTGAAATTGAATTCATTAACCTCATCGGAAATGGTTGCCCTGTTGGAGATAGAAAAATATTCATTATATAGCCTACATTTTCAAATACCTTTTTATATCTCCTAGATATAAAATTTGATTAGAGATATGATTCGGGCTTATTATCTTTGGAATTATGTGCTATTTTACAGTATTTGCCTTTTTATGGTTGTTATAACTGACTTGCAATGCAGTATTCAGATTTAACACTAAATTGTAAGTGGATTTTCAAAGAAATGAAATTACAAAAAATTCTAACTTACAAAAAATTGTCTTATCTCTGAAGGTAATTATCACTGGCACCTTTTATTTCTTCTTATATCAATCTTGCTATTTTAAATGCACAGGACTAAGAGATTTGTTCTGATTGTGGATATAACCAGAGTTCTTCTGCAAATACGTAAAATAAATATGTTTCATGGTATTCCTTAAGAAAATATATATTATATGTAAAATCATTACAAATAGGAAATGGAGCCAAATTTTAAAACATAGTGATTTGTATATTTGTGTAGCTTTGTAGCATGTATCAAATTATCATGGAAAAATTTAGGTACATCTACAAAACCTGAGTTTATTTGGTTTAAAATACTTTTGTTTATTCATCTGGAGGCCACAACTTGCAGTGTTCTGTCTTTCTCCTGGCTCTGCACTCAGGAATCAACTCCTGGTGGTCTGTTAGGACCATATGAGGTTAGGGATGGAACCAAGATTAGCTGCATGTAAGGCAAGTATCTTACTCACTGTACTATTGCTGCAGTCCTAAGATTTACAGTACCATATGAGAAAAAGGAAAACAGAATTCTCTATCAGTTTTCCTAGACCAATATATTTGTTTAGTTACTTGTAAGAAGTGGAGGTTAAGATAGAAGGATAGAAGATATAGGATCGGATAGAAAATATTAGATATATCTCACTACCTAACTTTTAACTATATTATAAAGTTATAATAATCCAAACAGCATGGCACTGATATAAGAATAGACTCTTATCAATGGGTTAGAATTGAGTACCCAAAGACAAATCCCCAGTTTTAGAGGTGTGGTATGTGTATATATCTAAACTAAAGAGTCAATAGCATGAGACTCAAACTGTAAAATATGTCTATCAAGTAGACAGACTGAGTGGGTTGGAGGGATAAAGAGGGACATTGGTGAAGGGAAGTTGACACTGGTGTTGTGATTGGTGTTGGAATATTGCACTCCTGAAACTCTTCTGTGAATAATGTTTTAAATCACAGTGCCTTAATACAAGGTAATAAAAATTAAGTAAAAATATCAAGTATTCTATGGAAAAAATGAATTAGAGTTTCAAAAGACTTAGAGGGCAGAATGCCTTGAAGGAAAGCATAGTGGAAGGCTGCTTGTTTCTTGTATCTGAAAGGTGAGTGGAAGGACAGTGGCAGGATAGCAGGTTAGGAGGCAACATGAGCACAGAGTCAGGGGGCTCCGGAGCCAGCCCCTGAAAAGATTGCAGTTTTACAAGTTAGTGCCTGTGTCAGACAGCACTCACTGTAGGCCAGCTGGGAGTTTTGTCAGGTCAGTGACGCCTGAGGTCTGAGGGAGGGAAGTGACAGTCACCCCACTTGCCTGGGAATGCAGGTGGTGGGTAATAATTCCAAGGAGGAGAAACCAAAGATAGTTCCAGGGAGCTTGCCATGCCTTCTTCACACACCAGGGGAAGTGGTTTTGTTATTTCTTCTTCTGAAGTTGGTATTTCTGTTTATATTATTCTCTATAGTCAGGAAAGTGGAAAAAAAGTGTTTTAGGGTGATGTTTTTTGTATTTAATTTATTTATTTTGGTTTGGGACCACATCTCACTGTGCTCAGTGCCTAACCCCTGGCTTTTGTATTCAAATATCAAGTCTGGCAGTGCTCAGCAAGGCATATGTGGTATCAGATGGTGAAGCCTGGCAAGATGCTTGCTAGACAGGTGCCTTACCACTGCACCATCTCTTTGGCCCCAGGGATAATAATTGTTTAAATGTTGAAATATTAAATATCATCTTCCCCCAAATCACAGTTGGATTCAGCACTTAGAGTTGTGCTAATCTGTGGTCATTACATTTGTTTATTGTCTTGTTTTGTTTAATCTTTTTTTATGTTAATACATAAACTTTTCCTTTTGAATAAGGGTGTAAGTTCTTCCTGGCTCAGTGAAAAATTCTTTATTGCTGAGATTGTAGGGTCAACACTAAAATAAGCTATTTTTTACCAGTCTGGTCCAATCAGAAAATAACCAAAATTTGCCAAATTGCCACATTTTTCCTCAGTTTCTCATTCTTCGGGCTTATTGATAATGCGTTTTAGCAACCAATTATCCCCCTAATAATCAAGCATTAATACCACCCTGAAAAAAAATTTGTATAGGAAGGATGAATTGATACAATTGCTAATAAATGAGGGACATGGAGAGAATTTTGCTGAGTGAAATGAGTCAGTAGTAAAGGGACAAGCACAGAATGATTGCGCTGATTTGTCAGGTGTAAAATACATAATATGAAGCTAGTATTCAAAAAGAGTAGAAACCAAACAGGATGGTTCATGGGTATAAGTCTGTTTCAACTGCTTGGGGATAAGAATATTAGGTTAGGGAAGGGACCACTATGAACAAAGTGGTAACTGATCACTGTATAAGAACTGCATGCTGAAAGTAGGTAAAATACAAACATGATAGCTCCTCAGTATCTGTATTGTAAACCATAATGTTCATTGCGGAGTGGGGAATGGGGGAAGAGAAGGAACGTGCCTGGCATAGAGACAGTCTGTGTGGCAGGAGCCTAAAGGGGCACACTGGTTGTAGGAAATGTGCAGTGGTGGAGGGATACATATTGGAAATTATGTAACTGAAACCCAATCATGAACAGCCTTCTGACTGTATTGCACAATGATTCAATAAAATAAATAATTAAAAATAAGTGAATTAATATGACATTTCATTTTCACAAGCCCTACAATTGATCAGTATCTAATGATGAAATTGGTATGAGAAATGTGTTTCAAGAGAAAGTCAAAGAGAAAAGAACTACCCAGTCGTCATCAAAGAGCTTAGTATCACTTGTATCACTTGTCTTCCTGTTGAATATCGATTTGCCTCGAGTGGGCACCAGTAGCATCTCCATATGTCCTGTCACATGCTAGTGTAGCCCAAGGCATCTACTTGCTCCAGGAACATAAAGAACCTCAAAACATTCCATCAGGTCATGGGAATGAGGTCTATAATTGTTACTGGTATTTGGCATATCAAATATGAAACGGGTAGCTTGCCAGGCTTTGCCGTGCTGGGATACTCTTGTAGTCACCTGTAATGCTCCACCCAGGAGAAGAGCTGATCATAAGCCTGGCTTGCATGGTCGCTGCGGCCATGCGGTTCATCAATAAATGCTTGAGATTATAGGTGACTACAAAGGAACTTAGTATTGGACTAATTCAGATGTGAGAATTTATAGCCAAAGACTAGCTATATTCAAGTCAATTGATTTCAGAATCTGGCCCTACAATTTTATCATGTAATAACTGATAGATCAGTGACCTCAGCTGGCACAGATGGAGAGACAGAGAAATAAAAGGGAAGGAATAGGAGTTTATTGGGGGTGTGCTCCCAGACAGACCCTACAGACCTCTGGTGAGACCGGGTAGAGCTGCACCCTGCGAGAGACTGAGCGGGATTCTTTTACTGTTTGCGGCAGAAATAGGGAACCAAGACCAGTGGAACTAGGTGTTCTTGGTCTGTCTCCTGTTATCTATATGGGGTCAATGTGGAGAAGCACAGAATGCGGCCTGGTAGCTTCCTGGTGCCTGGTGGGCCATGCGTTCTGTCTTCCATGCCAGGGCAAGGTGATCTCTGATTCTGGAATGTGGCTCTTTCATCAGCTGATCACCATTTGGTCCCGGTTGCCCATTGCTATTTCCTCTGATTGAACCTAACACTAACATATAGGAAATTACGTATTGGAAATTACTAACTTTCCCATCAAACCACCCATGTGCCTCACTGACACCGGCATCCTCTGAACTTCCTCCAATGCATAGTGCCAGCAGTGTTACAACTCCTTTCTCTGGAATATCTAGTCTGTAATCACTCCAAATTCAAGGACTCTCGTTTTGTAGACCTGGGGCGTAGGGAAGAGAGAAGCCTTCTGTTTGCACACACTTGATGGGATCAAATGGTGCAGATCCGAAATTTAAATGAGGGTGTTCTTGGCCAGCAATGAATCTGAATTGCATGCTGTTTCTATCAGGAAATGGTAGAGCCTTCAGAAATTCAGCAATAACCCAGAATCCTTCATGACCCTCAGGATTTTCCCAGTTCTGTTTAGGCTGAATGAACCAAATGAGGTGACTCAGTGCAGTCTGTATACATGGTTTTAGGATCACTATTTCAAAGAAAAGAGTTAGTGAAGGGCAGGGCATGTGTATCCAGAGAGAATGGCTCCTAGAAAATGTGTAGTTAATGCTACCTCTGAAGGAGGATGGGGGGGAAGAGGTGTTGGAAAATGATCAAAGGAGAAGAAATTTCTGCTGGGCTTTAAGATGAATACAGAGCAGTCAGGCAGATGGAAGCCTGCTGGGGAGTGGCTGAGAAGAGCACACAGCAGCCAGGCTGGCAGAGCCCTGCAGAGGGGAGTCCTGAGCAAAGAAGGACATGAAAAGTCTTTGTGCAGTTGCTAAATAATAGTTTAAAACAAACTTTTCCTCTTTAATATTCAGAAGAAGCATCTAGGTATTTTAGAGGGAGTAAGGTGTTGTAACCTCATGGAGGAAAAAAAAAATAAATGGAATTATTTGGTCTGACATAATAACCAGAATCTATAGTAGAAAAAACCAGCAGCCGGGTGAATTGTCTCTTTGCTTTTCAACTTTATTGAGGGTATTTGCAGACCATTAAATATGCCATTCCAATAATACCACGCACTGTGGTTTAGTATAGTCATGGAGTTGTACAACAATCACAGTCTTATTTCTGGCCATTTTCATGTCCCAAAATTGACACTGGAAACTCATTAGGAACCACTCTGCCCTCTCCTGTCTCCACACTCATCCCTAGGCGACCACTAACCTACTTTCTATCTATAGATTCTCCACTTCTAGACATTTATATAAAAGAATTCAACTAGCTGACTGCCTTTCATGACTAACTTTCATTTAGTGTGCTTTTTTTCAAGGTCCATTCAATTGCAACCTGCATTACTTTATTCCCATTGCTTTCAAATTATATTCGGTTGTATGGATATTCTGTAATTTATTGATTCACCAGGTGAGTGAACTTAGCATTATTTCTATGTCTCTGCTCTTATGAATAAAGCTCTACATTTTGTGTCATATACTTTTCTCTTTCTCTTTAGTAGCTACCTCAGACTGACTAATGGC
The DNA here is from genome assembly GCA_021461705.1 of Cryptotis parvus. Classification (NCBI taxonomy): domain Eukaryota; kingdom Metazoa; phylum Chordata; class Mammalia; order Eulipotyphla; family Soricidae; genus Cryptotis; species Cryptotis parvus. Next base: position 14,440 of record JAJIBD010032338.1, read on the forward strand.
ATATGGGAGACCTAGGTTTAATAATTTGAGGGTCTCTGAAACTTCTTTTTGAGATGATCCCAATAACTGTGGTTCCATCTCCAGACTTTGGAAAAACACTAATTTCGATTACAAATTAAGGATCACAATGCAGAGAAAGAGATTATTTGTTGAGTTTACATAATGAAAATTCTTTATTTTTATATGTGGAGGTAAGGATTAAAAGAAGATATTGAAATATTGGATCATGTTCTAATTCTGGTGATTTACATTGGAAGGCTATCAATACAGAAAAGAAAAAATGAGGAAAGGAACAAAGATGATTTTTTGCTTAGGAAGGAATGAACTTTAAAGATGAGGATTGAACATTCTTGGAACATTATATAGGTGTTCATGTGAAGGAATAAGAGTAGGAAAAATGAAGGGATATTGACTTATAACAAAGTAACATTTCAAAATATAATTGGACTTTTGATGGAAGGTTCATGGGTATCATAAAAGAGATGAAACCTGACTTAAATAACCTAAAAAAATCAAGAAGCTGGTGAAGGTACTGTATTTGTTCAGAGTCAGAAAAAATATAATTCTGTACAGATAAGTTCTACTAAATACATTATGGAAGGTTTTGCCCTTCCATTTATGTAGATATTTTAATCCAGATGCCAACAACCAACCCTGTGGACTGGGGTAGAATTCAATGCCAGTTGTTGAATCTGTCACAGTCCTACTGCTGGTGGGAGGGCACTAATTTCCTGACAGTTAAGAATACACTGTTTACTCTCTCATCTTCTGAGACCAACTGGCCCCTGATGTCCATCAGACAGCTCTCTGAAGCAGAAAAGAGGAATGTTTGTTTGACATTGTTAGAGTCAGGAAGCCCAGAGTACCTCTGATACCATATGAGTCAAAGAAAATTCTCATTTCTGTGACACTTCTTTCAGGCTATTGCCCATGCTTCCCTCAAGTTTTAACTAAAAATATGGAGCAACATACATTCCACCTTGCAAACATTTCCAAGACAGGAAATTTCACAGGTCTGTCAGTCATCAAAAAAAGAAAAATCTTGAAAGTAAATATAAACAGATTCTTAAAAATATACTCTAACTCCATGGAGTAATTTTTAAAACATTCAGTGCTTACTCTTTTGATAATTTTTCATTGTATTGGTACTTGGATTTTATATGAATGTCCCATTCTCCACACCAAGGAATCAGAATCTTGGCAATGGATTTCAATAAAAATAAAACTTTACCAAATTTTTTTATTGTTTTATTTAAGATGTACTCCTACAGATGTCAGGTTCTGAGGAGGTAACAGAAACTAATCTCAGATGTTGCATCTGATCAGGTCAGCAAGATTCAGTAAGTGGTAGATTAGATTTTTTCTAGCTGTGATTCATTTTCATATCTGCTACTTAATTTTATAGTTAAGGATTGCACAGTTGGGTATTGAAACATTTTATGAATAAGGAAATCAAGAGTTCAAAAAATTAAATATATTGATAGATCAGTGACCTCAGCTGTCACAGACGGAGAGACAAAGACAAGTAAAAGAGAAGAAATAGGAGTTTATTGGGGTGAGCTCCCAGGCGGACCCTATCAGCCTCTAGTAAGGCTTGGGTAGAGCCACACCCTGGGAGAGATTCAGCGGAATTCTTAACCCGTTTGGGGTGGGAAAAAGGGAACCAAGACCAGTGGACTGGGTGTATTTGGTCCGGCTCCTGTTATCCGTAGGGGGGTCGATGTGGAGAAGCTCAGAATGCGGTCTGGTAGCTTCCTGGCACCAAGTGGGCCAAGAGTCCTGTCCCATGCTGCACGCGAGGTGATCTCTGATTCTGATTCCAGGATGTTGCTATATCATTAGCTAATCACCGTTTGGTCCCAGTTGCAGTTTGACCTGTTCCAACCTTACACATCTTACTCTGGGCCGTAAAGTTACTAATAACGGGGGCTGGGGTAATAAAGAGAGGATAGGCTGTTTGCCTTGTGTGCTGCCAACCTGGCAACCTGTATTGTCTATTAAGCATCACCAGGAGTAATTCCTGATTGTAGAATCAGTAATAACCCCTGAACACTGCCGGGTGTGGCCCAAAAAACAAACAAACAAAAAAGTTACTAAGAACTAGTTTCTAATTTGGTAGTAGTGCAAATTTGCAGTCTACATTACTTTCTAACTTGACATTAAAACATTTGAAAGCATGGTTTAGCATAGATGAAAATAATCAAGCCAGCATTATTTCTCAATGACTATGACTTATAAATTTTATTAAAAATTTTATTTTAGTAAAGGATATTGGCAAGATAATATGCAGTTAGTAAAAATTGTTGTGTGGATTACAACTGGGATATGATATTCCCAGTAATTACAGGGGTTGAATTTTACAATAGCCTGGAGTTGGGAGGAAAATATCTTTCATAGCTTACTGAGTTCAACCAAGATATAAGATAGTATTATATTTTTTCCTTCTTTTGACAATATGTGGCATTTCTTGCCATTTTAATGCTGAATTTTAATCTTACTTTGGGTTACTTTAAGTGTATTTTGATTTATGTAATTTTCTTTGGGTTATTTTTATTGCAATATCATAGTTCACAATGCAGAGATATTACTTCCACCAGTTTCCACGATGCCCCAGTATTACCCTGTGGTCTCTGTCCCCTCACAACTTCCCCAGCATCCACGGTTCCCAGTTTATTCATCATGCCTGGGGCTTGCTTGTATTGGATATCGTCTAATCCTTTTCTTTGTTTCTCTTCATTATGCATATTGACTCATTTTTAAAATGGATAATATAATACCATTTATGGATAGAGTTAAGTAGTTATATACAATAATATCAATCAAAGTCTCATAAATATTTGTCAACAATTAGAAACATGAGTAATGATAGTAAAGTGAGAAAATGGATTGCAGTCAATTAATAGTATAAAAAATTATAGGGCCCCTCCATGTAAGGATATTGGGTAGGTAATATAGGAAAATGCTGATGTCATGATGGTCCTAAAATACAGATTTATTTTCTTCGTACAATATAAAGGCATTGTTTCTTTCTTGAAAAATGACTTTCTGCTGTTTTCTGAGTCAGTGTAAATAAGCTATTCCTCTGTATCCATTTGATATTAGTAAATGACTTAAATGATTTTCAACATAATATAATTTACTCAGTACATTCGGGTGATTGCCTAGGTCTACTTATTTGCATCTTTAACTGGTAAGCATAGGTTGATTATTTGATTGAATACAATTTTAAAATCTTCTATTTTTTCCTCCTGGGTCACTGTCATTATTATAAATTGAGCCATTGCAGTTCCTCCTGAAAGACCTTTCAAAACTCCCCAACTTTCTCGTTCCTGACTGCAGTCATTCTAGGGCCATTTGAGTCCTTTCTAGTGCCCAGTCGGTCTTTTGATTCTTCTCTGACCATGTCAGTGCTCCCATTTTTCCATAACCAAACCAATCTATGACTACCTTTGCTCTCGTGATAGTCATACACATCTAGAATCTAGCTTTCTTCAAAGTTGCTGCCATGTGTGGTTTTGTATTGTTTGGTTCCTGTATTTTTTCTTCTTCTCTTTTTTTTGTTTGTGTCACACCCAGCAATGCTCAGGGGTTACCTCCTGGCTCTGCACTCATGATTTACTTCTGGCGGTGCTTGGCGGACTATATGGGATGCCAGGGAATCGAACCAGGGTCGGCTGCATGCAAGGCAAACGCCCTACCGGCTGTGCTATTGCTCTGGCCCTGGTTCCTGTATTTTTTATTCCTTATTCAGTAGTTCTAACCATTCAGCCTCGCTGCTTCTGCATAGTGAGTCTCTCCTGCCATAGGGGCTTAGCACATTCCATTCCCTCTCCCTGGAATGTTTCGACCCTTTGACAACCAGATAAATATTTAAAAATAAGTCAGTGCCTGCTCAGCTCTTATATAAGATTTCAGAGAATTTTGGCTGAGTTCAGCTTCTCTTTTTTTTTCTTTTAGCTCCAATAGGATTTTTCTTCTTTCACCAAATGTTTCTAGAACAGCTTGTCTAGATACGACTGAGGGGCATCCTTGTGTGGTGTCACCCCGCCACTATACTTGAAACTTCATGAGCTCCTTCCCCACCTCTCCATCCCACAACCCCTTTCCCGTGCTTTCCTCCTTTCCTTCACATACCTTTCTCCTTTCTATACGCTATGCTTGTTTATCTGTTTTTTCACCCATTCCTCTATCTTTATACCTCTAGACGAATGTAATTCTAGGTGGGAAGATTAATGCTGATTTGGATTTTGTCATTTGTTCTTTATTCAAATTTTCTATTGTGGCTACATGTGAGAAAAAAAAGTCTCAGAAAACAAACCCTTCTTCCATACTGCAAATAGAAACTACTTAAAACTTCCATACGAAATTTAACTATTTTCAAAACACGAAGTCAAAGTGTTGCTTTAGAAAGTTGTATCAGTATATTTTCCATATGAAATAAAGAAGAATCGTACATGTTCATATTCAGTAACTAGATAAAGTAATGGGGAGCAGATAATTTGTCAAGGGAATTTTAAAAAGTTCTGCTGGACAAAAAAATGTTTTAACCTAAAATTTGTTATGTAAGGTATTTTAATATTTAGAGTTACTGATAATGTTTTTCACTTAACAGAGCTATTTTCTCCCATTGGCACGCAAATTTTTTTCTTTCTGGAATATGACATTCATAATATTATTAAAGAGATTTGATAAAAGAAGGATTCCTGTAATATAAAGAACTTCAGAAGTCTTATTAAAGTTTTAAAAATAAGTGCAATTATACACTTTAACAGTTGTGCAAGTTAAATTCTGAAGCTATGTCAAACTAGAGGTAAACATCAAGTAAATGTACTATCTATTTCTTTAGGTAATTTTACTTAAGCAGCATTAAATGTCAACATTCTACTTTGAATAGTTTTGAGCCATAGAAATATTAAGAAATATTAACTGTGAAGTATAAAAAAGAAATACAGGTCTGGCCAGAGCCATAGTACAGAACATCGGGCACTTGTCTTTCATGTGACAACTAAGGTTCGATTCTGGCATCCCATATTGTCCCCTGAGAACACCAGGAGCAGTACCTGAGCTCAGAGTCAGGAGAGCCTTGAGCACTTCTGGATGTAGCGCTCTTCCCTCAAAAATCCAAAACAGAGGGATGATACCTGGAATAGAAATAGTCCTGTTTTCTGATATGAAATCCCCTATCAGCCCTTTTAATTATGTAAAAACATTATATCTTGTTTCTGTCCAATACTGCAAACCATTTTCCTTATACAATTGAGAAAAGGTGCACAAAAACATAAGGTAAAATGCATCATATGCTGTTAGTAAAGGAACAGTAAACCACAGTGCCTATGAGGCATGGAAGAAAGATGCCTGTTTAATGTTTTAGAAGGGAATACCCTTCTAAAAGTGATGAAATTTTCAGCCAAGACAAGGTACCTAGAGAAATCCCTGGGATTAGGAGGACTTTCCAACTTGGGAGCATTGGCAGATTCTTTGTGTTTCAGGGTATTAACCCTCCAAATCAATAGAAAGTCAAGCACTAACTTTATGGAAAAAAAGGCTCCCATCCACTCTCTACTACATTAATTTGTAGGCTCTATCTATAGAGAATACATAATACAGTAGTTCCCCTTATTCATAAAAGATACAAGGTCTAAAATGGATGCCTGAAATTGTTGATAATTGTTACTATTTATAATATATTTTTCTATACAGTCACACCACTGTTTCATGGATTAATTCTATACAATAAGTGATGAGAAACAAGAATAAAACATAACAATGCAACAATAAAAAAGATAGATGCCTGTCTCCAGGGCATTGTATGCCTGGAAATCAAACATGAATAGCTATGACTCACAGTGATTAAAAATATCACTGTATCACTGTATTCCCATTCATCATGGATTGGCTCGAGCGGGCACCAGTAACATCTCCATATGTCCTGTCTCATGCTAGTAGAGCCCCAGGGCATTTGCTTGCTCCAGGAACATAAAGAGCCTCAAACCATTCCATCAGGTCATGGGAATGAGGTCTAAATTTATTACTGGTATTTGGCATATCAAATATGACACGGGTAGCTTGCCAGGCTCAGCCGTACGGGTAGCATACTCTTGTAGTCATCTCTAAATCCAGCATTTTTTGATGAACCGCGCAGCCGCAAGTGGCCTCGCTAGCCGGGCTGTGATAGACTGGTCTGTGGGTGGAGTTCTGACAAGAGGGAAATCCGGATGTGGAAAATGGTTTGAAAAAAAATATGTGATGGTGGTCCCTGTGCTCTAACCCTTGTATATTCTCTCTGGTACACCTAATATTTTATAAAGAATAAAATGGTTTTTATTATTCCTTAAAATAAATATTTAAGGTCTTGTGGGTCATGTGATCTATAATATTATCTCTGCTTCCGTGATTGTAGCAATACAAGGCAATGTGTAAACATAAAGTGTGATTATGCTCCATTAAAACTTCATTTACAAATAAACTGGATGTATACTGGAACCTGTAATTTGACACTGGGCTTCTCTGTTATCCTTAGCACATGGATTTTGCCTCATTGATTCACTAAGCTTTGTTCAACTCTGACCATCATGTCCCTATTCAAGATAGAAAGAAGGGGCCAAATGATGTCCAACACGACTTTTCTAGGCATTTCCGAACATGCTGGGACAATCTACATTACAGTCAAACATACTCACATGGTAGCACCCCTTTGCAAAGAGGCTGGAACAGGCAGGTCTTATTGCAAACTAGGTACCCAAGGAAGGGATTTTGTTACTGAAATGAACTTAGGTACTAGAGGAATTGGCACTGTGTAAAGCTGCACTATAGAAACAGAAATGCCTTATTGTACAGGATACAGAAAAGCCTTATTTTACAGGTTACAGAAATGCCTAATTGTATACATGATAGAGAAATGCCTTATTGTATCCCAATTCCCTTACAGAGAATATGTTTTCCCTCTTTGTGAGACCATCCCAAGCCCCAGAGAGTACTGCATCCATCTCCAACCTACTGCCTTGAAATAATGTGTAGCCTGCTGGGTTAGTGTAAGACTAGGGAAACTACAGGTGCAGGCCCTGATTATCAGAACACATAATCCTCTATGGAAAATAAAAGCCTAAGTGCAGAATCAACATGGACCCATCACAATGTTCAAATCTCACCAGGTAGAACTAGCAAAAGACTCACTTCCTGAACCCCATTCAGCCCAGAACTGAATGAACCTTCAGTTCATTGTCCTGCATAGCCCTTTCTTAAAAGGCATTATGACTGTGTGGGCTCTTGTTGGAGGCTTGCTATTACATACAGTCAGGGTTGCTAGGGACTGTGTTTGTCACTGAATGAACAGTCGTGTGGGCCATGACTGTGGTTGCCTTAGCAACATTGTTCCAGTAGAACTGGACTTGCTTAATTTATTTTGTTTAAGGGAATTGTGTAGGCAAGGGGGAAAAATGCATCTAAATATTTATTCTGGATACTGTTTTCAGCCTGATGACTGTCCTTTACATACCACTTCCCACGCCAATTCCTTCTGAAAATGTCTCTCTCGTCTCTCTTTTCATCCCCTTTCCTTTCTCTTTCCTTTCCATCCGCCTCTCTTTACATCACCCCTGCTCTTCCTTCCCCTCCCTTCTTAAAACAAGATAGTTTGTATTGACACGTATTTAGAAAAATGTTAGGGAGTGGAAAGGGAAGGAGGAACAAGCTCAAGGAAAACAGGGACTTCCTCAGAGTGAAAACAAGCAAGAGAAGGAATAGAGACAGCAAGTGAGACTACATAGACACGACAACATGTTCGAGCGTGTGAGTGTGGACTCGGAGAGTAGGCTCTCAGCTCTCTTTTCTTTCTTTTCTTTTTTGCTTTATGGGTCACACCGGCAATTCCTCAGGGGTTACTCCTGTCTCTACATTTAGGAATTACTCCTGGCGGTGCTCGGGGGGACCATATGGGATGCCAGAGATCAAACCCGGGTCAGCCTCCTCATGCAAGGCAAACGCCCTACCCGCTGGACTATTGCTCCGGCCCCTCAGCTCTCTATTCAAGGGCACTTCCCGCCTGCCTTTGTTTCTGCCCCTACTGTGCACCCTTCCAACTTCCTGCTTCCAGGAACTGGAGCGATAATCCAGCAGGTAGGGCATTTGCCTTGTACGCGGCCAGACCCGGGTTCGATCACCAGCATCCCATTTAATTCCAGGAGTAATTCCTGAGTGCAGAGCCAGGAGTATCTCCCTGAACATTGCTGGGCATCAACAAAAAACAACTTTCTGCTTCTGTCCAACCTTGAGGCCCTGCAGAAGGTAAGGAAAATCAATCTCATTTAATTGGTAATATCCTAAAAAGAGGACATATCCATAGACCTTTCCCTATATCTGATTCACAGCTCCATTTGTATAGATTAAGACTTCCTGGGAATTAACCTGGCCAGCAGAGTGAAATGAGTTCTGGACTTTTGTTACTGCAAATAACTTGGGTCCTAATTCTCGAATACCTTGTTTGACGTGTTTCTGTTTAGAAAAGAAACCTCACCCAACGAGCAGCACCATCCGTCCTGTGCTTTGTTGCTCCCCATTCGCCCAAAGCTGCTAATTTGTTTGCATTTTTTGCTGTTTTTTTTTGTTTGTTTGATTTTGGTACATACCTTTTGCCTCTTGAGGTATTGCAGGTGTGGCTGTAGTGCCTGGCTGCGTTGGCAGAGAGAAGACATGTCTACACTCATGGTTGTAGTGAGTTGTCTACACCCATGATAGCCCTGGTTGGTTGGTTGATGGTCTGACATAGAAAAAGACTGGGCCCCCTGGGCTGAACCCAGAGATACGGCAGAGCCTGGCAAGCTTCCCGTGGTGTACTTGATATGCCAAAAATAGTAACAGTGATGGACCTCATTCCCAATGAATGGAAACGTTACTGGTGCCCACTCGAGCAAATCAATGATCAACGGGAAAACAAGTGACAAGTGACCAAGTGACAAGTGACCAAGTGACATGATAGATCGGTGATCTCAGCTGGCACAGATGGAGAGACAGAGACAAGTAAAGTGAAGGAATAGGAGAAGTTTATTGGGGTGCACTCCCTGGCCGCCCTTACTGGCCTCTGGTGAGGCTGCGGTAGAGCAATGCCCTGGGAGAGACTGAGCCCGATACTTAAACTGTCTTGGGCAGGAAAAGGGAACCAAGACTAGTGGACTTGGTCCGGCTCCTGTTATCTGTAAGAAGGTCAATGTGGAGAAGCACAGAATGCGACCTGGTAGCTTCCTGGAGCCAGCTGGGCCATGAGTCCTGTCTTCCGTGCTGGGACAAGGTCATCTCTGATTCCGGGATGTTGCTGTCTCATCAGCCCATTACCATTTGGTCCTGGACTCCATGTTGTTCGCTTGAACTTTATGTCTTAGTATTTTCAAAGTTTTTAACTGTCTTGCATATTTATGTAGTGTGTCACAGAGTTCTGCTGGACATCATATATTTACACACAATAAGAGTAAATTCTAGTAAAACTCCTCATCCATAAGAAGCCTATTCATTACACCTCAGTCTTTTCACAAAGAGCACATTTTGAGCCAGTTTTCCTTCCCTCTAAGGTTACCTCTAGGCAAGTATGGCTCATAATAACCTGCTTTACTTTAGAATGCAGAGCTGTTTTGGTTTGTTTGTTTTAAAGCTTATAAATTTGGGATTCTCTACACTTTTAGATTGCCAACCTAAGCAGGCTCACTTATTTTAAATTATTTTTACTTTATCTCTTTCTGCAAGCTGATTAGTCCTCAACAATGTTCATGTATCTCTCTTCCAAAGACTTAAGGAAGAAGGGAACAGACATTAGCATTTGAATATGGACAACCATTTCTCCAAGCAGTGAGTAAGTAAGTCACAGTTGTTCCCCAGTTTGATTCCAAGAAAGAACATTTGACACAATGACCAACTACTTAGCTAGAAAAGGCCCAATCAATAAGACTTAGAATAACCCAGACGTCAGATCCTGGGGTCTTGCAGTGACAGTGTTAGAAACTTTCAAGATTCTGTAATATGTAATACCTTATTTTTAAATATAGTACCAAATATGATACTCATGTGGATTGCAATCAGTTCTGAGTTACAAAAGACTGCAATGAACAAAACAGGGATTGTTTTTCTTCCATTAAAGAGAGAGAAGATAAACTATTCAAGGCTTTTGTAGTACTCTAAGTATTAGAAAGACAAATTTCTTCTAGGTTTCAACTTGAATACTGAGTTCTTGCCTTGTGGAACCAAATGGTATTTTAAACTCTGTGATTATACCTGAATTTCAGGTGGTAGCAAAGAAAGTCAGTGAGGGGGCCTAGTCATTTGTTCAAGGCCAAGAAACTGAAATATCCCAAAGACAGATTCTCCCTTGACTGGGATTTATGTGTTTCTCCTGGCCACATTAGCTGGAAGGGACATAGAGTCATCAAATGGCCAATTCAGTGTCTAATAATTAGTTGTTTCTGGATCAGTCTTCTCTATATATTAAATAGTTGATAGTATCTTTGAATTTTATTCTTTATACCTAAGATTTACCTTAATTAAGTGGCATCACTACACTGCCTGTTGGAAGAAATATGGAAATCCACTTAACTTATTTGAGGATGTTGAGTTTGAAAGAAATATTTGGTGGATTCATCTCTTTCTTCAAGTGTTTGAATATCTCTCATATCAGCCTAACTTTTTTCTAAGATATGATTTAGAATAGGAAAAAGTGATACTTTACTAAATGTAATGCAGTTTTTTTCTAATTATATATTTGCATAATGGCATCCCAAATGATCTTTGTATTCCCTACCAACAAATAAACAAACTTAATAAATGACATATTCTTAAATGAGGAGAGAAGACATATTTTGTTCTTTCCCAAAGCACTAGATTTTATTGAAATTAATGTTGGGTGTCATCTAGAATCTTTTTTTCTTTGACTCTAACGTGATTGTAAACATTATTTTAGTTTCTATATAGTGGAACAGAAGAAAATTTGAAATGTAATTAATTTTGTTTTATTTGGAAAACGGGAATAAAGGGCTAGAACCAGTATCTTAAGATCTGGGATATTATTTTTAGTATAAAACAAGAGAGCTCTCAAGAAGTCAACTAAACTTCTGGGTTAAGAAAGTTGAAACTACCATTTATTTTGTTCCTCCCACTAACCCAGAATATATTCTAGTGCCTGGAGCATAGAAAGTGCTCATTAAACATTTGTTCACCAAATTGATGAGGATAATTATCATTAAAAATTACTGTATTAAAAATGATATATTTTTCTATGGTACAAAATATCCATATTTTAAACATGTTTAATCTTTTGTTACAAAATCTACACAAGGTATGCATGTTGTATGATATATAATCCAGTCAGCCACATATCTTTATCTTTTATCATGATGCTAAAAAATAATTTTGTAAGGAGGCATTATTTTGCCCATCAACTTTAAAGGTAAAAGTTGAATTCAGGGACAATTAGTATTTTTTTCTTATTATCTCCAATCTTTCTCCTTATAAGAACTTGGTTAAATATTTATAAAGCATTTTATGGGTTTTTTTTTCTTCTTTTTTTGGGGGTGGTAATACCTGGCAATGCTTAGGGGCTACTTCTGTCTCTGCACTCAGGAATTACTCCTAGTGGTGCCTGGGGACATATGGGATTCTGAGGATTGAACATGTATCAGACGCATGCAAGGCAAATGCCCTATCCGCGCTACTATTGCACTGGCCCCAATATTTTATGTTTTAATATTGTATTTTCCCTTTTGGAAATTTGCCTTTACTAATTTCTTATTAGTGTCAAAGAGTAATATATGTAAACTATAGATGTTGAACTGCAACCTTTTAAAGTTATTGATTCTCCATTGGATTAAACTATTTTCTTAACAAAAAAAAACACTTCAGTTGCAATTTCCATTGTTTAAAATAACAATACCAAGAGGAGAAGCTGCATCCTAAAACTTCTGAATGTGGCAAAAATGGGCTGTTAAGATATTTCACAACAATAAAACAACATTTCAAAGTTATTTTAGAGAAATAGAATTAAAGAGCTTCAGAAAAGTCATTATAACTTAGTCACAGACCTAAAAAGTGCTACTTAATATTACAGAATGGTTTTGTTGTAGCAGAATTCCCTGAATCACACCAAAACCGTTTATGCTGGAAAGCAAAGTGATTTTTTAATAGACATCTAGACAGAACCTAGCTAGGCAAATGGGTCTGAAACATGACCCAAAATAGGTCTTCAGAGTGCTTTTATAGGAGTTTTTCCAGCAACCATAGCAAATGGCAAGACAAGGAGAAAACAGTCATAAGAACAGTGTTTCCCAGTGACAAAGCAAATGAAAGCAAAGATAAACATATGAGATTATATGAAACTGAGAAACTTGTGCACCTCAAAAAAATGGTGACCATGAAAGAGTTGCCCACACAATAGGGTGACTGACTGGGAGCCTCGGAACGCGCCGCTACCTATCAAGGAAAACTCTGAGAGACCGGGTCCTATGCAAAAGCAAGGGTTTTATTAATAAGCGAGTATACTCGGGCCCATAGCATGACCCCAAGTGGTCAGTGGCTAAGAGCCCCGAGCCCTTCCAGGGAGGATCTTTTAAGAGATAGTTCCCGCCACTACAGAAAAGCCCACGCATAACCATCCAATAGATTTAAAATATTATACAAAGGTCTGTGCGCAGGCAGCCAATCACTTTGTACCAAGTAACCATCTCCCACCAATCAGATCATTCTTAATACTTCTTTCTATATTTGGTGCGGCTAGATACGCATGGGATCATGGGTGAGCAATGGCTATGCTTACCTGCAGGAATGCAATCCAGGCAATTCAGGCCAGATAGTAGATTCTGGGCAGGGGTCTCATAACCTCTAACAGGAATTTGTCTGGGCCTTTTGTAGACAACAAAAAGGTTACTTCAAGATGAAAAGGACACTCAGGCCCTAAATTGGTAACTTTCCATGAGTAGGCCTGCCCTGGTTGGGGAAAGGGGGTTTCTGCCTTCTTTCAACCAAGATACAAAGACAGCCCACAGAATGGGGAAAGAATAATTACCCAATACCCATCTGCTAAGGGGTTAATAGCAAAGATATACAAGACATTGGTAGAACTTTTCAAGAAAAAAAATCCAACCCCATTAAAAAATGGGGAGGAGAAATGATCAGAAATTTCCTCAAAGAAGAAATTCGAATAGCCAGAAGGCATATGAAAAAAGTTATCCCATTAATCATCAGGGAGATGCAAATCTAAACAACAATGCGATATCATCTTTCTCCAAAGAGACGGGCACACATCCAAAAGAGAAGAAAAACCCATGCTGGCGTGGATGCGGGAAGAAAGGGACTTTCATTAATTTTTGGTGTGAATGTCAAATGGTTTAGCCTTTTTGGAAAGCAATATGTACATTCCTCCAAAACCATGATATTGAGCTCCCATTTGACCCCACTACCACTCCTGTGAATATAGCCTGAAGACCCAAAAATATACAACAGAAACATCATCTGCACTTTTATATTCATCACAGCTCTAGTCACGATAGCCAGAATCTGGAAACAGCCTCAGTGTCCTAGAACAGAAGACTGGATAAAGAAACAGTATAGTGGTCCATCTACACAATGGAGTACTATGCAATTGTCAAGAAAAACAAAGTCATGAAATTTACCTACAGATGGATGGACATAGAGATTATCATGTTGAGTGAAATTAGTCAGAAGGAGAAGGACAGATATAAAATGACTGCATTAATTAGTGTTATATAAATATATGCCAGTGTTCTACTAATTCTTGGAAATGTAATCCCAGGCTAGAACTAAGCATTGAATGCAGGCAAAAGGATTTACATGATAACCCCTAAATGGATGTATGGAAAGCCACAATGTGTAAGAAAAGGGAGAGAGAGAGGGAGGAGGAAGAAGAAGAAGAAGAGGAGGAGGAGGAGGAGGAGGAGGAAGAGGGAGAAAGGAATATTTTTCCTTAGGTTCTCTGGCTACTCCTTGCTTGCTTCTCTAGTAAAATAATGAAGTATCTTAAGGAGTATAGATTTCAAGAATAAGATATGCAGATGGATTATTTCTCTTATAAAGAATTGAATAAGGATATATAGAATCCATTTATTATTGCTACCTAAATATTAATTTGATATCAGTCAGGTAAGTTTAGACTGTTCATATAAACAGTAAAAGGGAAAATGAAGCCAACAAAATTTTCAGATATATTATCTGTTAGAAGTAACAGAGTGCATTATCTTTTTAGTAGATATGACAGGTAACACACTCATTTTTTTAATTTTAAAAATGTAATTTATTTTACAAAAGGATTTACCAGTAACGTCTTGAAAATTAATCCTTCTCTTCTGGTATAACTCTTATTTTTTGCAACTATGTAGATGCATTTTCACTTATTTAAAATTTTTATTAATTTTTTATATTTTTTTATTTTTACAATTACAAATATATACAATTAAAAAGTTCATATTTGGGTTTTGGTCATACAGTGTTCCATCACCCATCCCGCCACCAGTGCCATATCCCACCACCAACGTCCCCGGTTCCCTTCCCCTCCCCCAACCCTGCTCCATGGCAGGTTCTTTATTTCTTTCCATTTCTCTCTCTTTCTCTTTTCCTTCCCCTCCAGACTATGGATTACAGAACATACATTAAAGGGTTGTCATGTGTATCTTTTTTGCCTCTATTTAATGCTCAGTTCTAGGTTGGCATTAGTACCCTCGACAATTGTTAGCACACTGTTCCATATTCTGTCTTACCTAGCCTCTAACTCCCACACGTTTGTGATAATTTCCACCTTCGACTAGACCTCCTGATATATGTTTCACTTGACCTTGGATATTGGTATCATAATATGTACCTATATATTTATGTTATGCAGATAAATGCAGTCATTCTGTATCTGTCTCTCTCCTTCTGGCTAATTTTGCTCAACATAGTCTTCTCCATGTCCATCCATTTATAGGCAAATTTTATAACTTCATTTTTCCTAATAGCTGCATAGTATTCCATTGTGTAGATGTACCAAAGCTTCTTTATCCAGTCATCGATTTTTGGGCACTCTGGTTGCTTCCAGATTCTGGCTATTGTGAATAATGCTGCTATGAACATAAAAGTAGGGATGGTATTTCCGCTGCGTATTTTTGGTTTCCCAGAGTAGATTCCCAGGAGTGGTATGGCTGGGTCAAATGGGAGTTCAATTTCTAGTCTTTGGAGGAATGTCCATATTGTTTTCCAGAAAGGCTGTACCAGCCGGCATTCCCACCAACAATGGATGAGTGTCCCCTTTTCCCCACATCCACGCCAGCACTTGTTGTTCTTGCTCTTTTGAATATGTGCCAGTCTCTGTGGTGTAAAGTGGTATCTCATTGTTGTTTTGATTTGCGTCTCTCTGATGATTAGTGATGATGAGCATTTTTTCATATTTTTTTTTGCCATTTGAATTTCTTCCTTGCTGAAGTTTCTGTTCATTTCTTCTCCTCATTTTTTGATGGGATTGTTTGTGTTCTTCTTGTAAAGTTCTACCAGTGCCTGATATATCCTGGATATTAACCCCTTATCAGATGGGTATTGGGTGAATATTCTTTCCCATTCTGTGGACTGCTTTTGTATCTTAGTCACTGTTTCTTTTGAGGTGCAGAAGCTTTTAGTCTCATGTAGTCCCATATGTTTATCTTTTCTTCTAGTTGCTTTGTTAGTGATGTTTCACCTTTGAAGATGCCTTTAGCTTCAATGTCGTGGAGGGTTTTTCCTATATTTTCTTCAATGTACTTTATGGAATCAAGTCTGATATTGAGATCTCTAATCCATTTTGATCTGATTTTTTGTGCATGGTGTTAGACACAGGTCCAAATTCATTTTTTTTACATGTCGCTGCCCAGTTTTCCCAACACCACTTGTTGAAGAGGCTTTCCTTACTCCATTTTAGACTCGCTGCACCTTTATCAAAGATTAAATGATCATGTGTTTGAGGTTGGGTGTCAGGATACTCAATTCTATTCCATAGGTCCGCAGGTCTGTTTTTATTCCAATACCATGCTGTTTTAATTACTACTGCCTTGTAGTACAGTTTGAAGTTGGGAAAGGTGAGGCCTCCCATCTTCTTTTTCCCGAGGATTGCTCTTGGCTCATTCTACTAGAGGAATCATTATTTGGCCATTGCTTCTTATTTATTCTACTAATCATAGACTTTTCAAATTTTTTACATGTTGTTACATCAATTGAATTAAAATATTAGAATATTAACGACTGAATAATGTCCTATTGTTTTGTGATTTATATACATATATGTTTATATATATATATTTGTATATGCTTCATTCAAAATGAACAACGAGACTTGAATTATTTTTACTTTTTCAGTGTTGTGCTTACAACCTGTACAACCAGCACACAAAATACCTGAGTACATGCTTTCACTTCCCTGGGGTCTAACCCAGACGTGGAATTGCTATATCACAGGGTAACACAGTTTTATTTATTTCTTTTCAATTGGGGTAACTTTTTTATAGGACTATAGATGCTTAAAACTTTACCACACCAAACTTACCTTCATAGGGTCAATACCCTCTACCACTGGCCATAAAACCCTTCCCTGTCCCTACCCCTTTACATTGTCAACCAAATAACCTCAGTTCTTTGGTAAGAATATAAGGGTATATTTTTAATTAGGCATTGTCTGTTCCCTGCCTTTGTTCATTGTATACCACAATATATTTAGATCAATAAGCATTTGCCCTTCTTCTTGACTTACCTTCTTTATCAATTCTTCTGTCAATGCTGCTTGAATTCTTTCCAGACCATGGCCATTGTAAATAGTAGTGCACTTAACATATAGAAGTGCATGTTTTGAACTGTTTTTTTTGTGTGGTACTTGGGATGGGTATCTGTGAGTAAAATTGCTGAATAATGCAGTCATTGAATTTATAATTTTTTGAAAACTCTCAGCATTTGTTTCCATAGATGTTGAGCCATTTTTATATTTCCACCAACAGTGAATGAAGATTTCTTTTCCTGATATTCAAAACAACACTTGTTTCTAAACTTTATGATATGGAACAGTATTAGGAAGTGATATTTGATTGTCATTTTATTTGAGTTTCCTTTACAAGTAGTTCAAAAGAGTCTTTTATGACTTTTAACCACCTTTATGTTTTTTTAAAGTATCTCTCCACAGTTTTGACAGTGTTATTAGTTCTGAGTTCTGAGTTCCTTCATTAGCTTGTACCTTTAGTGACTCAATAGTTTCTCCCATTCAGAGGTATCTTTTTGTCTTAGTGATGATAATATATGCAATCAAAAAGTTTTGTTGATTTGACTTCTCCTGTTTGTGTATTTATGCATTTGTTTTCTTTGCAATGGAGTCAAATCATGGAAGACACCACTGAAGTCAATATGATGGGTTATTACAATGTTTTCTTTTTTGTCATCCATTTGCGATTCCTTTTTTTCAGGAATTAACTGAATATCACTGTATCACTGTCTTCCCTGTTCATCATCGATTTGCTCAAGCGAAGCCCCAGTAACATCTCCATATGTCCTGTCTCATGCTAGTAGAGCCCAAGGCATCTGCTTGCTTCAGGAACATAAAGAGCCTCAATCCATTCTGGAATGAGGTCTATAATTGTTACTGGTATTTGGCATATATATCAAATACAACACGGGTAGCTTGCCAGGCTCTGCCGTGCAGGTAGCATACTCTTGTAGGCATCTCTAAGTCCAGCATTTATTGATGAACCGTGCGGCCGCAAGCTGCTGCGCGAGCCCGGGCGCTGATAGGCTGGTCTGCTGGGTGGAGGTCTGACGAGAGAGAAGTCCGGATGTGGAAAATGGAGGCCCTCATGGAGTGGGGGGATCGTCTGGCTTGTTGCGAGGCTCTGCTGGGATGGTGGGCCAGGGCTAGAACCCACCATCCCTCCCGGGCGCCTCGTGAGCAGCTGGTCACAGCGAGAGCCAGTAGCAGCTCTGCCCCATGTCTGCGAGTCTCTGGACCGGCATACCTGAGCCGGATTTAAGAAAGACTGCTGCAGGGTGGAACTCGATGAGCTGGGCGCTGATAGGCTGGTCTGCTGGGTGGAGGTCTGACGAGAGAGAAGTCTGGATGTGGAAAATGGAGGCCTTCTTGGAGTGGGAGGATCGCCTGGCTTGTTGCGAGGCTCTGCTGGGATGGTGGGCCAGGGCTAGAACCACCATCCCTCCCGGGCGCCTCGTGAGCAGCTGGTCACAGGGAGAGCCAGTAGCAGCTCTGCCCCATGTCTAAGCTGAGTCATACCCAGAAGAAGGAGCAAAAGACCAAAGAGCAAAAGGCAAAAGCCAAAAGCCGCAGGAGCCAAAAGCCAAAAGCTAAAAGGCCCAAAGTCAAAAGCCACAGGAGCCAAAAAGCCAAAAGCTAAAAGGCCCAAAGTCATATATTAACTGAATATTTCAGAATTCATTTCTGAACTCTGAATTCTATTGTCAGCATTAGTGTCAATATTTTGCATTGTTTTGTTTTTTGGGCCACACATGGCGGTGCCCAGGTCTTGCATCTGACTCTTTGCTCTTAGGGATCACTCCTGGCAGGCTTGTAGGGTGCAGGGCAGGCATATGGGGTTCTGGGGTTGCACATGGCACTGCCAGGTTGTTCACATGCAAAGCACACACATTACTTACTGAATTTGTTCTTCTGACCAGGAGTATTAGCTTTTATTACATTACCACACTGTTTTGAATTTTATAATTTTATAATTTCATTTTTAAACAAGGTATAAATTTTTTCTGTCTTCCTTTTTTTAAGATTGTTCTGATTATTCTGGATTGTTGGTTCAACAGATCTTTTAATAGTATTTGTTTTATACCCTTGAGAATTGCATTGGAATTTTGATATGCATTGCATTGAATCTCTTTAATACTGCATGTGGAAAACAATGTTAATTCTTTCAATCCATAAATGTGGAATAATTTTTCATTTCAATGTGTCTATTTCTGATAGTAGTGATTTATAATTTTTT